>PVKS010002211.1:0-109481 GCA_004027875.1 Aplodontia rufa
GAAAGAGTGGCGTCGCCGTGTTGGTTGCTCCTGCCGTCTTCGGCTTCGAGGGTCGGGGTGAAGCTGGCAACCTGTGGGTGGTGACGACTGTTTCTCACACTTCTTCTCCATCCTCTTTTCCACTCCTCCCGGGGGTACAGTCTCAGAGGCTGGGACGGGGTCGGGAATGGGAAAGAGAGAGGAAAGGCCGGTGGGGAAGAGTTGCTTCGCCCAGGTCTGTGGGCCGCTCTGCGGCTCCTTGTTCCCAGGGGGCTTGTGCACCTGGACCTCTAAACGTTGCTTGACTCCTTTCTTCCTGCTGAACGCCCTACCGGCCGAGGACGGTTTGATGGGGGAGGTCGGTACCCATCGGGTCTCTAACGCATTTTCTTCCCTTTGCAGGGGCTGGATGGTGTTTGTTCCCCTTAGGAAGAGGGGGATCATCATGGTTGTTGATCCTGCCCTCCTGGTCTTGGAGGGTGGGTAGAAGCCGGCAGTCGGTGGGAGGTGACGACCCTTTCCTGCACTTCTACTCCATCCTCTTTTCACTCCGCCCAGGGACATTGTTCCAGGGCTGATATGGGGACGGGAAGGGGAGAGAGAGAGAAATGGTTTGTGGGGAAGCGTTGCTCCGCCAAGCCCGGGGTGCCGCTCCCTGCCACCATGTTCCCTGGGGCGTTGTTCAACTTCACCTCCGAGACTCACTTGGCTCCTCTCTTCCTGCTGGGCGCAGCCCGGCGGGTTTCCGGGTTGGGGGGGTGGTCGGTCCCTGGCAGGACTTGAACCCCTTTCATTCCCATCGTGGTGACAGGATGGTGCTCGTCCACTTATGAAGGGAGTGTCACCATGGTGATTGATCCTGTCCTCATTGGTTTGGACGGGTGTGATGAAACCCGCACCCGGTGGGGGATGAAGACTTATTCCCGCACTTCTATCCAACCTCTTTTCACTCAGCATTGGGGCACAGCCTTTGGGGCAGGAAGGGGAGCGAGAGCGGAAAGGTCGGTGGGTAAGTGTTGGTCCACCAAGCTCTGGATGCTCTCAGCGGTGCCCTGTTCCCAGGGGGCATGTCCACCAGGACCTCCGAGCCTCGCTTTGCCCCTCTCTTCCTGCCCACCGCCGACCGGCAGGGGATTGGGTGGGGATGGAAGACGGAATAGGGCGGGTCTCACATGACTTTCCTTCCCAACTCGGGGGGAGGAGGGTGCTCATTCCCATTACATAGTGGGGCATCGCAGTGTTGGTTGCACCTGCCTTCTTCTTTGAGGGACGGGGTGATGCCGGCACCCTGTGGGTGGTGACGACCCTTTCTCGCACTTCTTCTCTATCCTCTTTTCCACTCCACCAGGGGGCACAGTCTCAGAGGCTGGGACGGGGGTCAGGAATGGGGGAAAGCGAGGAAAGGTCGGTGGGGAAGGGTTGCTTTTCCAAGGCCGGGGAGCCGTTCTTTGGCGCCCTGTTCTCAGATGGCATGTCCAACGTGACCTCAAAGAGTCACTTGGCCCCTTTCTTCATGCTGGGAGCCACCCGTAGGTTGGTGGACTGGGGGGAGAGGTCTATCCCTGGCGGGTATGGTATGCTTTTTCTTCCCATCGCGTGGGCAGTTGACTGCTCGTTCCCGTTATGAAGGTGGGGTCACCTTGGTGATTAATCCTGCCCTCTTTGGTTTGGAGGGGTGTGAAGAAGTCGGCACCCGTTTGGGGATGACGACATTTTTCCGCACTTCTTCTCCATCTTCTTTAAAATTCCGCCCCGGTGCACAGCTGCTGTTGCTGGGACGGGTTCGGGAATGGGAGAGAGAGACGAAAGATCGTTGGGGAAGGGTTGCTACGTGAAGCCCGGGGGACTGCTGCAAGGTGCCTTGTTCCCAGGGGTCGTGTCCACCAGGACCTCTGAGCCTCGCTTGGCCCTTCTTCATGCCCGCCGCCGACAGGCAGGGGATGGGTTGGGGATGGAGGTCAGGCCCTGGCGCTTCTCTCGTGACTTTCCTTCACCTTGGGGGTGGAGGATGGTGCTCATTCCAATTACAAAGTGGGGTGCATCGTGGTGGTTGCTCCTGCCCTCTCCAGCTTGGAGGGGCAGGGTGAAGCCGTCACCCTGTGGGCAGTGACGAAACTTTCCCGCACTTCTTCTCCATCCTCTGTTCCAATCCACCCTGGGGCACAGCCTCCGGGGCTGGGACTGCGTGGGGATGGGTAGAGAGAGGAAGGGTCAGAGGGGAAGTGCTGCTCTGCCAAGGCCGGGGTGCCGCTCCCTGGTGCCCTTTTCCCAGGGGCAGTCCAACTTGACCTCTAAGAGTTACTTGGCCCCACTCTTCCTGTTGGATGACGCCGGCTCGGGGCTGGATGGGGTTCATGTCGGTCCCTAGCGGGTCTCACACACCTTTCCTTCCCGTCGCGAGTCCAGGAGAGTGCTCGTTCCCATTATGAAGGGGGTTCACCGTGGTGATTTATTCTGCCCTCCTTCGTTTGGAGGGGTGTGAAGAAGCTGGCACCCGGTTGGGGTTGGCAACCCTTTCCCACACATTTACTCCATCCTCATATCATTCCGCCTGGGGGCACAACTTCCAGGGCTGGGACGCGGTCGGGAAGGTGAGAGAGAGAGTAAAGGTCGGTGGAGAAGGGCTTCTTAGCCAAGCTCGCATGCGCTCAGAAGCGCCCAGTTCCCAGGGGGCGTGTCCAATGGCACCTCCTAGTATTGCTTTGCTCCTCTCTTCCTGGTGGCGCCTCCCAGCGGGAGGCAGTGTGGGGGGTAAGTTCTTTCCCTGGCGGGTCTTCCAGGCCTTCCTGTTGCAGGGACAGGAGGGTGTTGGTTCCTGTTACGAAGCTGGGGGTCGCCATGGTGGTTGATCCTGCCCTCCTCAGCTTGGAAGGGCAGGGAGAAGCCGGCACCCTGTGGTCGGTGACGACCCTTTCCCACACTTCTTCTCCATCCTGTTTTCCACTCCGTCCATGTGCACAGCCTCCAGGGCTGGGAGGTTTCAGGAAAGGGAGAGAGAGAGGAAAGGTCGGTGGGGAAGTGTTGCTCTGCCAAGCACAGGGTGCCGTTCCCTGGCACGCTGTTCCCAGTGGGTTTGTCCAACGTGACCTCTGAGAGTCACTTGGCCCCTCTCTCCTCCTGGGCGCCGGCGGTTGGGGGCCGGATGGCTGGGGAGTTCGGTCCCTAGCGGGTCTCGCACGCCTTTCCTTCAAGTCGCCGGTCCAGGAGGGTGCTCGTTCCCGTTAAGAAGGGGCTTCACCTTGGTGATTGATCTTCTACATCCACTTTAACATTCCGCCCAGGTGCACATCCTTCGGGGCTGGGAAGGGTCGGGAATGGGAGAGAGATAGGGAAGGTAGGTGGGGAAGGGTTGCTCCGCCAAACCCGGGGGGGGCGCTCCACAGCATCTTTCTCCCAGGTGGCGTGTCCACCGGGACTTCCCAGCATCGCTTTGCCCCTTTCTTCCTGTTGGCGCCGCCAGACAGGGGGCGTTTTGGGGGGGAGATCTGTCCCTGGCAGATCTCGCGTGCCTTTCCTTCCCGTCGCAGGGGCAGGAGGGTGCTCATTCGCGTTAAAAATTGGAGAGACTCTGTGGTAGTTGATCCTGCCTTCTTTGGATTAGAGGGGCTTGGAGAAGCCAGCAGCCGGTGGGCGGTGAAGACGTTTTCCCGCACTTCTTCTCCATCTTCTTTAACATTCCGCCTGGGTGCACAGCCTTTGGGGCTGGGACGGGGTCGGGAATGGGAGAGAGAGAAGAAAGATCGGTGGAGAAGGGTTGCTACGCGAAGCCCGGGGGGCCGCTGCACGGCACCCTGTTTCCAGTTGGCTTTTCCACCAGGACCTCCGAGCCTCGCTGGGCCCCTCTCTTCATGCCCGCTGCCGACAGGCAGGGGATGGGGTTGGGTTCGAGGTCAGGCACTGGCGGGTCTCGCGTGCCTTTCCTTCATGTCGCGGGGGAAGGAGGGTGCTCATCCCATTAAAAATTGGGGTGTTGCCCTGGAGGTTTCTCCTGCCCTCTTCGGCTTAGAGGGGCGTGGTGAAGCCCGCACCCTTTGAGCGGTGACGATCCTTTCCCGCACTTTTTCTCCATTAACTTTTCCAATCCACCCTGTTGCACAGCCTCCGGGTCTGGGACGGGGTCGGGAAGGGGAGAGAGAGAGGATAGGTTGGTGAGGAAGGGTTGCTCCGCCAAGCCGGGGTGCCGCTCCGTGGCTCCTGGTTCCCAGGGGGGGTGTATATCGGGACCTCCGAGAATCACTTGGCCCCTCTCTTCCTGCTATCTGCCATCCGGCATGGGTCGGGGTTGCGGGGAGGTTGGTCTCTGTCGGGTCTCATATCCTTTCCTCCCATCGCAGGGGCAGGAGCTTGCTTGTTCCCTTTAGGAACGGGGGTCGCCATGGTGGTTGATCCTGCTCTTGTTGGCTTGGATGCACGGGGAGACGCTGGCACCTGGTGGGGAGTGACAACACTTTCCCTGCATTTCTACTCCATCCACTTTTCACTCAGCACTGGGGCACAGCCTCCCGGGCTGGGATGGGGTCGGGAAGGGGAGAGAGATAGGAAAGTTCAGTGAGGAAGTGTTGCTCCACCAAGGCCGGGGTGCTGCTCTGTGGCACCCTGTTCCCAGGGGTCGTGTCCACCTGAACCTCTGAGAGTCACTTGGCCCCACTGTTCCTACCAGCAAAACCCCGGCGGGGGCAATGTGGGGCGGAGGTCGGTCCCTGGCAGGTCTCGCATGACTTTCTTTCGCGTCGCAGGGGGAGAAGGGTGCTCATTTTCGTTACAAAGTTGGAGGTCGCCGTGGTGGTTTATCCTGCCCTCCTAGGCTTGGAGGATCAGGGGAGAGAGAGAGGAAAGGTCGATTTGAAAGGATTGCTCCAACAAACCCGGGGGGCTGCTCCACAGTGCCTTTTTCCCAGGTGGCGTGTCCACCAGGACCTCCAAGAGTCACTTTGCCCCCTCTTCCTGTGGTCCGCCACCAGGCGGGGGGCTGTGTCTGGGGAGTTCTGTCCTTGGTGCTTCTCACTTGCTTTTCTTTCCCATCACGGGGGAAGGATGGTGCTCATCCCGTTAAAAAGTTTGGGGTCGCCGTGGTGGTTGATCCTGCCCTCGTTGGCTACGAGGGGCGAGGAGAAGCTGGCACCCTGTGGGTTTTGATGACCCTTTCCTGAACTTCTTCACCATCCTCCTTTACACTCTGCTCGGGGGCACAGCCGGCAGGGCTCAGAGGAGTTGGAAGGGGAGAGAAAGAGGAAAGATCAGTGGAGAAGTGTTGCTCTACCAAGAACGGGGTGCCGTTAACTGGCATCCTGTTCCCAGGGGGCTTGTCCAACTTGACCTCCGAAAGTCACTTGGTCCATTTCTTCCTGCTGGGTGCCACCTGGCATGGGGCCGAGTGAGGGGGGAGTTCGGTCCCTGGCGGGTTTCGCACACCTTTCCTTCCCATCAAGGTGGCAGGAGGGTGCTTGTTCCACTTATGAAGGGGGCTCACCATGGTGATTGATCCTGCCCACGTTGATTTGGAGGGCTTTGAAGAAACCGGCACCCAGTGGGCGGTGATGACCCTTTCCCACTCTTCTACTCCATCCTCTTTTCACTCCGCCCGGGGGCACCGCCTCCGGGGCTGGGAAGAGTCGGGAAGGTGAGAAAGAGAGGAAAGGTCGGTGGGGAAGGGTTGCTCCGCCAAGCCCTGGATGTGCTCACAGGCACCCTGTCCACATTGGGCGTGTCCACTGAGACCTCACAGCATCGCTTTGCCCCTCTCTTCCTGTTGGCGCCGCCCAACAGCTGGCGATTTGGAGGGGAGATTGGTCCCTGGCGGGTATCGCGTGCCTTTCCTTCCCATCAGAGGGGCAGGAGGATGCTCATTCCCGTTACAATGTGGAGTGTCGCCGTGGTAGTTGATCCTCCCCTCCTTGGATTGGAGGGGCTTGGAGAAGCCAGCAGGCAATGGGCGGTGATGACCTTTAACGCACTTGTTCTCCAGTTAGGAAGGGGTTGTTACGATGGTAATTGATCCTGCCCTTGTTGGCTTGGAGGTGTGTGAAGAAACCGGCACCCGGTGGGTTGTGACGAGTTAATCCCGCACTTCTACTCCATCCTCTTTTCACTCAGCCCTGGGGCACAGCCTCCGGGGCTGGAAAGGGGAGAGAGAGAGGAGAGGTTGGTGGGGAACTGTTGCTCCACCAAGCCCTGGATGCGCTCAGCAGTGCCCTGTTCCCAAGGGCATGTCCAATAGGATGTCCGAGCCTCTCTTTGCCCCTCTCTTACTGAAACCACCGACCAGCAGGGGATTGGATGGGGATGGAAGTTGGGCCCTGGTGGGTCTCGCGTGACTTTCCTTCCCAACGCAGGGGGAGGAGGGTGCTCATTCCCGTTACAAAGAGGGGCGTCGCCGTGTTGGTTGCTCCTGCCCTCTTCGGCTTTGAGGGGCAGGATGAAGCCGGCACCCTGTGGGTAGTGATGACCCTTTCTAGCACTTCTTTTCCATCCTCTTTTCCACTCCGCCCGAAGGCACAGGCTCAGAGGCTGGGACGGGGTCGGGAATGAGAGAGAGTGAGGAAAGGTCGATGGGGAAGGGTTGATTCGCCAAGGTCAGGGGGCCGCTCTGCGGCACCTTGTTCCCAGGGGGCTTGAGCACCTGGACCTCCGAACGTCGCTTGACCCCTCTCTTCCTGCTGAACGCCCCCAGGCTGGGGAAGGGTTAATGGGGGAGGTCGGTACCTAGCGGGTCTCTCATGCCTTTTCTTCCCTTTGCGGAGGCAGGAGGGTGTTCGTTCCCCTTATTTAGAAGGGGATCACCATGGTTGTTGATCATGCCCTCCTGGTTTTGAGGGGTGGGTAGAAGCTGGCAGCCGGTGGTAGGTGATGCACCTTTCCTGCACTTCTACTCCATCCTCTTTTCAGTCCGCCCGGGGGCATGGCTTCCAGGGCTGAGACGGGGTCAGGAAGGGGAGAGAGAGAGAAAAGGTCTGTGGGGAAGCGTTTCACCCCGGGGTGCTGCTTGAAGGGGCCCTGTCCCCAGGGGACGTGTCCACTAGTACCTCCCAGCATCGCTTTGCCCGTCACTTCCTGTTGGCGCCGCCAGACAGGGGGCATTTTGGGAGGGAGATAGGTCCCTGGCGGATCTCGTGTGCCTTTCTTTGTCGTCACGGAGGCAGGAGTGTGCTCTTTTCCGTTACAAATTGTGGGATTGCCATGGTGGTTAATCCTGCCCTCTTTGGCTTGGAGGGGAGAGGAGAATCCGGCAGCCGGTGGGCGCTGACAACCCTTTAATGCACTTGTTCTCCATCCTCTTTTCCAATCCACTAAGGGCACAGCCTCCGGGGCTGGAACCTGGTCGGGGAGTGGAGAGAAAGATGAAAGTTTGGTGGGGAAGTGTTGCTCCGCCAAGCCCGGGTGCCACTCGTTGGCGCCCTGTTCCTAGGGGACAAATCTAACGTGACCTCCGAGAGTCACTTGGCCCCTCTCTTCCTGTTCTCCGCCACCCGGCAAGGGTCGGGTGGGGGGGAGGTCGGTTTGTGGCGGGTCTCGCATCCTTTCCTTCCCATCGCTGGGGCAGGAGAGCGCTCGTTACTTTTAAGAAGGGGCGTTCGCCGTGGTGGTTGATCCTGCCCTTGTTGGCTTGGATGCACTGGGAGACACTGGCACCTAGTGGGGAGTGACAAGACTTTCCGTGCACTTCTACTCCATACTCTTTTCACTCAGCCCCAGGGCACAAGCTTCGGGCCTGGGATGGTGTTAGGAAGGGGAGAGAAAGAAGAAAAGTAGGTGGGGAAAGATTGCTCCATCAAGGCCGGGGAGCCACTCCTTGGCGCCCTGTTACCAGGGGGTGTGTCAAATGAGACCTCCCAGAGTGACTTGGCCGCTTTCTTCTTGCTGGGAGCCGACCTATGTTTGAAGGGTGTGGGGATAGTTTGGTCCCTGGCGGGTATCACATGCTTTTATTTCCCATTGCGTGGGCAGGTTGGTGCTCCTCCCGTTATGAAGGTGGGGTCACCGAGGTGATTGATCCTGCCCGCGTCGATGTGTAGGGGTGTGAAGAAGTTGGCACCCGGTTGGGGGTAACGACCCTTTCCAGCACTTCTACTCCATTCTCTTTTCACTCAGCCCGGGGGTACAGCCTCCGGGAATGCGAAGGGTCCGGAATGGGAGAGAGAGGAAAGGTCGGTGGGGAAATGTTGCTCCGCCAAACTTGGGGGGCCGCTCCACAGCGCCTTTTTCCCAGGGGCGTGTCCACTGGGACCTCCAAGAGTCACTTGGCCCCTCTCTTCCTGCTAGGCGCCACACAGCGGGGGGCGGTGTGTGTGGGGAGGTCGGTCCTTGGCAGGTCTCGCTTGCTTTTATTCTCATGGCGGGGGGAGGAGGTTGCTGATTCCGATAAAAAGTGGGGTCGCCATGGTGGTTGATCCTGCCCTCGTTGGCTTGGAGGGGCGCGGAGAAGCCGGCACCCTGTGGGCGGTGATGACACTTTCCTGCACTTCTTCTCCATCCTCTTTTCCACTCCGCTCCGGGTACAGCTGGCAGGGCTCGGAGGAGTCGGCAAGGGAATAAAGAGAGGAAAGGTCGGTGGAGAAGTGTAGCTCCACCAAGCCTGGGGTGCCGTTCCCTGGCACTCTGTCCCCAGGGGGCTTGTACAACTTGACCTCCGAAAGTCACTTGGTCCATCTCTTCCTGCTGGGCGCCGCCCAGCGGGGCGACGGATGACGGGGGAGGTTGGTTCCTGGCGGGTCTAGCACGCCTTTCCTCCCATCGCGGTGGAAGGAGGGTGCTTGCTCCAGTTATGAAGGGGGCTCACCATGGTGATTGATCCTGCCCTCATTGGTTGGAGGGCTTTGAAGGAACCGGCACCCGGTGGGTGGTGATGACCATTTCCCGCTCTTCTACTCCATCCTCTTTTCACTCCGCCCGGGCGCACAGCCTCCGGGGCTGGGAAGATTCTGGAAGGGGAGAGAGAGAGGAAAGGTCGGTGGGGAAGTGTTGCTCTGCCAAGCCCTGGATGCGCTCACAGGTGCCCTTTCCCCAGTGGGCGTGTCCACCGGGACCTCCCAGCATCGCCTTGCCCCTCTCTTCCTGTTTGCGCCGCCCGACCAGGGGCGGTTTGGGGGTGAGATCGGTCCCTGGCGTTCCTCGCGTGCCTTTCCTTCCCATCCCAGGGGCAGGAGGGTGCTCATTCCCGTTACAAAGTGGAGTGTCGCTGTGGTAGTTGATCCTGCCCTCCTTGGATTGGAGGTGCTTGGAGAAGCCGGCAGCCGGTGGGCAGTCACGACCTTTTCCCGCATTTCTTCTCCATCTTCTTTAACATTCCGCCTGGGTGCACAGCCTCCGGGGCTGGGACGGGGTCGGGAATGGGAGAGAGAGAGGAAAGGTCGGTGGGGAAGGGTTGCTCCACCAAGCCCGTGGGGCCGCTCCATAGCTCCTTTTACCCAGGGGGCGTGTCCACCAGGACCTCTGAGAGTCACTTGGCCCCTCTCTTCCTGCTGTCTGCCGCCGGGCATGGGCCGAGGTAGGGGGGAATTCGGTCTCTGGCCGGACTCGCACTGCTCTCCTTCCCATCGCGGGGGCAGGTGGGTGCTGGTTTCAGTTACGAATGTGGGGATGCCGTGGTGGTTGATCCTGCCCTTGTTGGCTTGGAGGCGCGGGGAGACTCCGGCACCTGTTTGGTGATGACGACACTTTCCCTGCACTTCTACTCCATCCTCTTTTCACAAAGCCCTGGGGCATAGCCTCCGGGGCTGGCACGGGGTCGGGAAGTGGAGAGAAAGAGGAAAGTTCGGTGGGGAAGGTTTGTTCAGCCAAGTCTGGGGTGCCACTGCGTGGCGCCCTGTTCCTAAGGTGCGTGTCTAACCTGACCTCCTGAGTCACTTGAACCCTCTTTTCCTGCCGTCCGCCTCCCGGCATGGGGCGGGTTGGGCTGGGAGGTCGGTCCCTGATGAGACTCCCACACCTTTCCTTTCCATCTCTGTGAGAGGAGCATGCTCGTTCCTGTTACGACGTGGGGGTTCGCCATTGTGGTTGATCCTCCCTTCCTCGGCTTGGAGGGGCATGGAGAAGCCTGCAATCTGTGGGCGGTGACGACCCTTTCCCGCACTTCTTCTCCATCCTCTTTAACATTCCGACCCAGTTCACAGCCTGTGGGGCTGGGACGGGGTCGGGATTGGGAGAGAGAGAGCCAAGGTGGGTGTGGAAGGGTTGCTCGACCAAACCCGGGGAGCCGCTCCACATCGCCTTTTTCCCCGGGTGTGTGTCCACCGGGACCTCCGAGAGTCACTTGGCCCCTTTCTTCCTGCTGTCCACCACCTGGCTTGGGGCTGTGTGTGGTGGGAAGTCGATCTTTGGCAGATTTCACGTGCTTTTCCTTCTCGTCGCGTGGGGAGGAGGGTGCTGATTCCGTTAAAAAGTGGGGTCACCGTGGTGGTTGATCCTGCCCTCGTTGGCTTGGAGGGGCGGGGAGAACCCGGCACCCTGTGGGCGGTGATGACACTTTCCTGCACTTCTTCATCCTCTTTTCCACTCCGCTCGAGGGTACAGCCGGCAGGGTTCAGAGGAGTCAGCAAGGGGATATAGAGAGGAAATGTCGGTGGAGAAATGTTGCTCCACCAAGCCCGGGGTGCTGTTCCCTGGCACCCTGTTCCCAGCGGGCTTGTACAACTTGACCTCCGAAACTCTCTTGGTCCATCTCTTCCTGCTGAGTGCCGCCCTGCGGGGCGCTGATTGAGGGGGGAGTTTATTCCCTGGCGGGTCTCACCCGCCTTTCCTTCCCGTCACGGTGGGAGGAGGCTGCTTGTTCCAGTAGTTGATCCTGCCCTCCTTGGATTGAAGGGGCTTGGAGAAGCCTGCAGCCAGTGGGCGGTCACGACCTTTTCCCGCACTTCTTCTCCATTTTCTTTAACATTCCACCCGGGTGCACAGCCTCCGGGGCAGGGACGGGGTTGGGAAGGGGAGAGAGACAACAAAGATCGTTTGGGAAGAGTTGCTACACGAATCACGGGGGCCTCTGCACGGCTCCCTTTCCCAGGGGTCATGTCTATCAGGACCTCCGAGCCACGCTAGGCCCCTCTCTTCATGCCCGCCACCCACAGGCAGGGGATTGTGTGGAGTTCAAGGTCAGGCCCTGGCGGTTCTCGCTCGCCTTTTCTTCTCATCGCGGGAGGAAGAGGGTGCTCATTCCTATTACAAAGTGGGGTACATCGTGGTGGTTGATCCTGCCCTTTCCGGCTTGGAGGGGCAGGGTGAAGCCGGCACCCTGTGGGCGGTTACGAAACTGTCCCGCACTTCTTCTCCATCTTCTGTTCCAATCCACCCTGGGGCACAGCATCTGGGGCAGGGACGGGGTTGGGAAAGGCAGAGAGAGGTAAGGTCAGAGGAGAAGTGTTGCTCCGCCAAGGCCGGGGTGCCGCTCCCTGGCATCTGTTTCCCAGGGGCGTGTACAACTTGACCTCTAAGAGTTACTTGGCCCCACTCTTCCTGTTATCCTGCCCTCTTTCGTTTGGAGGATTGTGAATAAGCTGGCACCTAGTTAGGGGTGGCAACCCTTTCCCACACTTCTACTCCATCCTCATTTCACTCCATCCAGGGGCACAGCCTCCAGGGCTGGGACGCGGTCGGGAAGGTGAGAGAGAGAGTAAAGGCCGGTGGGGTAGGGCTTCTCCGCCAAGCCCGCATGTGCTCAGAAGTGCCCTGTTCCCAGGGGGCGTGTCCAATGGGACCTCCTAACATTGCTTTGCTCCTCTCTTCCTGGTGGTGTCGCCAGGCGGGGGGCGATGTGCGGGGTAAGTTCGGTCCCTGGCGGGTCTTCCGGGCCTTCCGGTCGGTGAAGGAAGGTGCTGGTTCCTGTTAGGAAGCTGGGATTCGCCATGGTGGTTGATCCTGCCCTCCTCGGCTTGGAGGGGCGGGGGGAAGCCAGCACCCTGTGGTCAGTGAAGACCCTTTCCCACACTTCTTCTTCATCCTGCTTTCCACTCCGTCCATGGGCACAGCCTCCAGGGCTGGGAGGTATCAGGAAGGAGAGAGAGAGAGGAAAGGTCGGTGGGGAAGTGTTGCTCTACAAAGGACAGTGTGCCATTCTCTGGCACCCTGTTCCTAGTGGGTGTGTCCAATGTGACCTCTGAGAGTCACTTGGCCCCTCTCTTCCTGCTGGTCGCTGCCAGCGGGGGGCTGGATGGGGAGAGAGGTCGGTCCCTAACGGGTCTTGCACGCCTTTCCTTCCAATCGCGTGTCCGGGAGGGTGCTCGTTCCCATTAAGAAGGGGGTTCACCTTGGTGATTGATCCTGCCCTCGTTGGTTTGGAGGGTTTTGAAGAAACCGGCACCCGGTGGGAGGTGATGACCATTTCCCGCTCTTCTACTCCATCTTCTTTTCCCTCCGCCCGGGGGCACAGCCTCCGGGGCTGGGAAGAGTCGGGAAGGGGAGAGATAGAGGAAAGGTCGGTGGGGAAAGTTTGCTCCGCCAAGCCCTGGATGCGCTCACAGGCGCCCTGTCCCCAGTGGGCGTGTCCACCGAAAACTCCCAGCATCCCTTTGCCTCTCTGTTCCTGTTGTGCCGCCCGACAGGGGGCGGTTTGTGGGGGAGATCATTCCCTGGCGGGTATCATGTGCCTTTCCTTCCGGTCAGAGGGCCTGGAGGGTGCTCATTCCCGTTACAAATGGAGTGTCCATGTGGAAGTTGATCTTGCCCTCCTTGGATTGGAGGGGCTTGGAGAAGACGGCAGCCGGTGGGCGGTGACGACCTTTTCCCGCATTTCTTCTCCATCTTCTTTAACATTCCGCCCGGGTGCACAGACTCCAGGGCTGGGACAGGGTCGGGAATGGGAGAGAGAGAGGAAAGGTCGATGGGGAAGGCTTGCTCCGCCAAGCCAGCGGTCCGCTCCGTAGCTCCTTTTACCCATGGGGCGTGTCCACCAGGACCTCTGAGAGTCACTTGGCCCCTCTCTTCCTGCTGTCCTCCACCGGGCATGGGCCGAGGTAGGGGGGAGTTCGGTCTCTGGCCGGACTCGCACTGCTCTCCTTCCCATCGCGGGGGCAGGTGGGTGCTGGTTTCCGTTACGAATGGGGGGTCGCCATGGTGGTTGATCCTGCCCTTGTTGGTTTGGAGGCGCGGGGAGACTCCGGCACCTGGTTGGGGATGACGACACTTTCCCTGCACTTCTACTCCATCCTCTTTTCACTCAGCCTTGGGGCACAGCCTCTGGGGTGGGCCGGGGTCGGGAAGGGGAAAGAAAGAGGATGGTTCAGTGGGGAAGTGTTGTTCCGCCAAGAAAGGGATGCCGCTTTGTGGCGCCCTGTTCCTAGGGGGTGTGTATCACGAGACTTCTGAGAGTCACTTGGCCCTTCTCTTCCTGCTGTCCGCCGCCCGGCGTGGGGCTGGTTGGGCTGGGAGGTTGCTCCCTGACGAGTCTCTCACGCCTTTCCTTTCCATCGCAGTGAGAGGAGGTTGTTCGTTCCTATAACGACGTTGGGGTTCGCCATTGTGGTTGATCCTCCCTTCCTCGGCTTGGAGGGGCATGGAGAAGCCGGCAACCTATGGGCAGTGACGACCCTTTCCCGCACTTCTTCTCCATCCTCTTTAACATTCCGCCCTGGTGCACAGCCTCTGGGGCTGGGACGGCGTCAGGAATGGGAGAGAGAGAGGAAAGGTCTGTGTGGAATGTTGCTCCGCCAAACCCGGGGGGCCGCTTCACAGCGCCTTTTTCCCAGGGTGCGTGTCCACCGGGACCTAGGAGTCACTTGGCCCCTCTCTTCCTGCTGTCCACCACCCGGCGGGGAGCTGTGTGTGTGGGGAGTTCGGTCCTTGGCAGGTCTCGCGTGCTTTTCCTTCTCGTAGCGGGGGGAGGAGGGTGATGATTCCGTTAAAATATGGGGGGTCGCCGTGGTGGTTGATCCTTCCCTCGTTGGCTTGGAGGGGCGGGGAGAAGCCAACACCCTGTGGGCGGTGATGACACTTTCCTGCACTTCTTCTGCATCCTCTTTTCCACTCCGCTTGGGGGCACAGCCGGCAGGGCTCGGAGGAGTTGGCAAAGGGATAGACAGAGGAAAGGTCGGTGGAGAACTGTTGCTCCACCAAGCCCGGGGTGCCGTTCCCTGGCACCCTGTTCCCAAGGGGCTTGTACAACTTGACTTCCAAAAGTCACTTGGTTCATCTGTTCCTGCTGGGCGCCACCCAGCGTGGCGACGGATGAGGGGGGGTTTGGCCCCTGACGGGTCTAGCACGCTTTTCCTTCCCGTAGCGATGGCAGGAGGGTGTTTGTTCCAGTTATGAAGGGGCTCACCATGGTGATTGATCCTGCACTCGTTGGCTTGGAGTGCTTTGAAGAAACCAGCACGCGGTGGGTGGTGTTGACCCTTTCCCGCTCTTCTACTCCATCCTATTTTCACTCCGCCCGTGGGCACAGCCTCCGGGGCTGGGAAGATTCGGGCAGGGGAGAGAGATAGGAAAGGTCGGTGGGGAAAGGTTGCTCCACCAAGCCCTGGATGTGCTCACAGGAGCCCTGTCCCCAGTGGGCGTGTCCACCGGGAACTCCAAGCATCGCTTTGCCCCTCCCTTCCTGTTGGTGCCGCCCGACAGGGGTGGTTTGTGGGGGAGATAGTTCCCTGGCGGGTCTTGCGTGCCTTTCCGTGCTGTCGCAGGGGCAGGAGTGTGCTCATTCCCATTACAAAGTGGAGTGTCGCTGTGGTAGTTGATCCTGCCCTCCTTGGATTGGAGAGGCTTGGAGAAGCCCGTAGCCAATGGGCGGTGACGAAATTTTCCCGCACTTCTTCTCCATCTTCTTTAACATTCCATCCGGGTGCACAGCCTCTGGGGCTGGAACGGGGTTGGGAATGGGAGAGAGAGAAGAAAGATCGGTGGGGAAATATTGCTACGTGAAGCCCGGTAGGCCGCTGAACGGCGCCCTGTTCCCAGGGGGCGTGTTCACCAGGACCTCCGAGCCTCGCTTGGACCCTCTCTTCATGCCCGCCGCCGACAGGCAGGGGATGGGGTGGGATTCGAGGTCAGGCCCTGGCGGTTCTCGCGCGCCTTTCCTTCACGTCACGGTGGGAGGAGGGTGATCATTCCAATTACAAAGTGGGGTAAAACGTGGTTGTTGCTCCTGCCCTCTCCGGCTTGGAGGGGCGGGTTGAAGCCGGCACCCTGTGGGCGGTGACGAACCTTTCCCGCACTTGTCCTCCATTCTCTGTTCCAATCCACCCTGGGGCACAGCCTCCGGGGCTGGGACGGGGTTGGGAAAGGTAGAGAGAGGAAAGGTAAGAGGGGAAGTGTTGCTCCGTGAAGGCCGGGGTGCCGTTCCCTGGCACCCTGTTCCCAGTGGGCGTGTCCAACTTGACCTCTAAGAGTTACTTGGCCCAAGTTTTCCTGTTGGGTGTCCCCTGCTGGGGGCCAGATTGGGAAGAGGTCGGTTCTTAGCAGGTCTCGCATGCCTTTCCTTCCTGTCGCGGGTCCAGGAGTGTGCTCTTTCCCGTTAAGAAGGGGGTTCACGGTGGTGATGAATCCAGCCCTCTTTCGTTTGGAGGGGTGTGAAGCCGGCACCCGGTTGGGGTGATGACCCTTTCCCGCACTTCTACTGCATTCTCAGTTCACTCAGCCTATGGGCACAGCCTCCAGGGCTAGGAAGAGTCAGGAACAAGAGAAAGAGAGGAAAGGTCGGTGGGGAAGGGTTGCTCCGTCGAACCCGGGGGGCCGCTTCACAGCTCCTTTTTCCCTGGAGGCGTGTCCACCGGGACCTCAGAGATTCACTTTGCCCCTCTATTCCTGCTGGCCTCCACCCGGCGGGGGCGGTGTGTGGGCAGAGGTCGGTCCGTGGCGGGTCTCACGTGCTTTTACTTCCCGTCACGGGTGAAGAAGGTGCTCATCCCATTACAAAGTGGGGTGTCACAGTAGTGGTTGATCCTGCCCTTGTTGGCTTGTGGGGGCGGGGAGAAGCCGGCACCCTGTGGGCAGTCAGGACCCTTTACTGCACTTCTTCTCCAAGCTCTTTTCACTGGGCCTGGGGGCACAGCCTCCAGGGCTCCGAGGAGTCGTGAAGGGGAGATAGAGAGGAAAGGTCGATGGGGAGTCTTGCTCCGCCATCCCAGGGTGACGTTCCCTGGCACCTTGTTACCAGGGGGCTTCTCCAACTTGACCTCGGAGATTCACGTGGCCCCTCTCTTCCTGATTCTGCCCTTTATGCTTTGGAGGGGTGTGAAGAAACCTTCACACTGTGGGGGGTTATGACCCTTACCCGCACTTCTACTCCATCCTATTTTCACTCAACCTGGGGGCACAGCCTCTGGGGCTGGGAAGGTTCGGGAAAGAGAGAGAAAGGAAAGGTCGTTGGGGCAGGGTTGCTCTGCCAAGTCCTGGATGCTCTCAGAGGCGCCCTGTCCCCAGGGGGCGTGTCCACCGGGACCTCCCAGCATCACTTTGGCACTCTCTTCCTGTTAGCGCCGACCGACGGGGGTGGTTGTGGGGGGAGAAACGTCCCTGGCGGGTCTAGTGTGCCTTTCTTTCCCGTCTTGGAGGCTGGAGTTTGCTCTTTCCCGTTACAAGGTGGGGGGTCGCCATGGTGGTTGATCCTGCCCTCTTTGGTTTGAGGGTCGAGGAGAATCCGACAGCCGGTGGGCAGAGACGAGTTTCCCGCACTTGTTCTCCATCCTCTTTTCCAATCCACCCTGAGGCACACTTTCCGGGTCTGGGACGGGGTCAGGAAGGGGAGAGAGAGAGGATAGGTCGGTGGGGTATGATTGCTCCACTAAGGCCGGGGTGCCGCTTCCTGGAACCCTGTACCCAGGGTGCATGCCCACCTTGACCACTGAGATTTACTTGGCCCTACTCTTCCTGTTGGGCGACGCCGGCTGGGGGCCGGATGTGGGGGAGATCCGTCCCTAGCGAGTCTCTCACATATTTTCTTTTCGTCGCGGGTCCAGGAGTGTGCTCATTCCCGTTATGAAAGGAGTTCACCATGGTGATTGATCCTTCCCTCTTTGGTTTGGAGGGGTGTGAGGAAGCTGGCACCCGGTTGGGGGTGATGACCCTTTCCCCCACTTCTACTCCATCCTCTTTTCACTCAGCCCGGGGGCACAGCCTCCGGGGATGGGAAGGTTCGGGAACAGGAGAGAGAGAGGAAAGGTCAGTGGGGAAGGGTTGCTTCTCCAAGCTCGGGGGCAGCTCTGCCGCGCCTTGTTCCCAGGGGGCTTGTTCACCTGAACTTCCGAGCGTCGCTTGACCCCTCTCTTCCTGCTGAACGCCCCCCCGGCCAGGGACGGATTGATGGGGGAGGTCGGTACCTAGCCGGTCTCTCATGCCTTTTCTTCCCTTTGCGGGGGCAGGAGGCTTTTCGTTCCCCTTAGGAAGAGGGGGTTCACCATGGTTATTGATCCTGCCCTCCTGGTCTTGGAGGGGTGGGTAGAAGCCGGCAGCTGGTGGGAGGTGACGACCCTTTCCTGCACTTTTACTCCATCCTCTTTTCACTACGCCCGGGGGCATGGCTTCCATTGCTGAGACAGTGTTGGGAAGGGGAGAGAGAGAGAAAAGGTCTGTGGGGAAGCGTTGCTCTGCCAAGCCCGGGGTGCCGCTTGAAGGGGCCCTGTTCCCTGTGGACGTGTCCCTCGGGACCTCCCAGCATCGCTTTGCCTGTCTCTTCCTGTTGGCGCCGCCTGATAGGGGGCGTTTTGGGGGGGGGAGATCTTTCCCTGGCGGGTCTCCATTCCTTTCTTTACCGTCGCGGAGGTAGGAGTGTGCTCTTTCCCGTTATAAAGTGGGGGGTCGCCGTGGTGGTTGATCCAGCCCTCTTGGGCTTGGAGGGGCGAGGAGGATCCGGCAGCCGGTTGGCGGTGACGACCCTTTCCCTCACTTGTTCTCCATCCTCTTTTCCAATCCACCCTGGGTCAGAGCCTCCGGGGCTGGGAAGGGGTCAGGAAGGGTAGAGTGAGGAAAGGTCAGAGGGGAAGTGTTGCTCCGTCAAGGCCAGGGTGCCGCTCCCTGGCACCCTGTTCCCAGGGGGCGTTTTGAACTTGACCTCTGAGAGTTACTTGGCCCCACTCTTCCTGTTGGGCGACGCGGCTCGGGGCTGAATGGGGTGGAGGTCGGCCTTAGCGGGTCTTGCATGCCTTTTCTTCCTGTCGCAGATTCTGGAGGGTGCTCGTTCCTGTTATGAAGGGGGTTCACCATGGTGAATGATCCTGCCTTCTTCATTTGGAGGGGTGTGAATAAGCCGGCACCCAGGTGGGAGTGACGACTGTTTCCCGCATTCTACTCCATCCAAATTTCACTCAGCCCTGGGCACAGCCTCCGGTGCTGGGAAGGTTCGGGAAAGAGAGAGAGAGAGGAAAGGTCGGTGGTGAAGGGTCGTTCCGCAAAATTCTGGAAACGTTCAGAGGCGCCATGTCCTCAGGGGGCTTTTCCACCACCGGGACTTCCCAGCATTGCTTTGCCCCTCTCTTCCTGTTGGCGCCGCCCGACGGGAGCGTTTTGGGGGGTGAGAATGGTCGCTGGTGGGTCTTGCACACCTTTCCTTCCCGTCGCGGGTACAGGAGAGTGCTCCTTCCCGTTATTAAGTGGGTTCACCGTGGTGATTTATCCTGCCCTCTTTCGTTTGGAGGGGTGTGAAGAAACTGGCACCCAGTTGGGGTGGCAACCCTTTCCCGCACTTCTACTCCATCCTCATTTCACTCCACACAGCCTTCGGGGCTGGGAAGGGTCGGGAATGGGAGAAAGAGAGGAAAGGTCGGTGGGGAATGGTTGCTCCGCCAAACCTGGGGGGGCGCTCCACAGCGCCTTTTTCCTAGATGGCGTGTCTACCGGGACCTCCGAGAGTCACTTGGCCCCTCTCTTTCTGCTGGTCACCACCCGGCAGGGAGTGGTGTGGGTGGGGAGTTCAGTCCCTGGTGGGTCTCAAGTGATTTTCCCTCCCGTCGCTTGCGGAGGAGGGTGCTCATCTCGTTAATAAGTGGGAAGTCACCGTGGTGGTTGATCCTACCCTCGTTGACTTGGAGGGGGGAGGAGAAGCCGGCACCCTGTGGGCGGTAATGACCCTTTCCTGCACTTCTTCTCCATTCTCTTTAACATTCCCCCCAGTAGCACAGCCTCTGGGGCTGAGACAGGGTCGGGAATGGGAGACAGATTGGAAAGGTCGGTGGGGAAGGGTTGCTCCTGCAAACCCGGGGGGCTACTCCACACCACTTTTTCTCAGGGGGCGTGTCCACCGGGACCTCCGAGAGTCACTTGGCCCCTTTCCTTCTGCTGGCCACCACCCGGCAGTGGGCGGTGAGGGTGGGGAGGTCGGTCCATGGCGGGTCTCGAGTGCTTTTCCTTTCCGTCACGGGGGGAGGAGGGGGTTCATCCCGTTAAAAAGTTAGGGGTCACCGTGGTGGTTGATCCTCCCCTCGTTGGCTTTGAAGGGCGGGAAGAAGCCAGCACCCTGTGGATGGTGATGAAACTTTCATGCACTTCTTCTCCATCCTCTTTTCCTCTCCGCTCGGGAGCACAGCCAGCAGGGCTCGGAGGAGTCGGGAAGGGGAGAGAGAGAGGAAAGGTCCGTGGAGAAGTGTTGCTCCGCCAAGCCCGGGGTGCCGTTCCCTGGCACCCTGTTCCCAGGGGGCTTGTTCAACTTGACCTCCTAAAGTCACTTGGTCCATGTCTTCCTGCTGGGCGCCGCTCATCTGGGTTGCCGGATGAGGGAGGAGTTTGGTCCCTGGCAAGTATCGCACGTCTTTCCTTCCCGTCGCGGTGGCAGGAGGGTGCTTGTTCCAGTTATGAAGGGGGCTCACCATGGTGATTGATCCTGCACTCGTTGGCTTGGAGTGCTTTGAAGAAACCGGCACGTGGTGGGTGGTGATGACCCTTTCCCGCTCTTCTACTCCATCCTATTTTCACTTCGCCTGGGGGCACAGCCTCCGGGGCTTCGAAGATTTGGGCAGGGGAGAGAGATAGGAAAGGTCGGTGGGGAAAGGTTGCTCCACCAAGCCCTGGATGCGCTCACAGACGCTCTGTCCCCAGTGGGCGTGTCCAAAGAGACCTCCCAGCATCCCTTTGCCCTTCTCTTCCTGTTGGCGCCGCCCGACAGGGGGCGGTTTGGGGGGAGATCGGTCCCCGGCGGGCCTCGCGTGCCTTTCCTTCCCGTCGCAGGGGCAGGAGGGTGCTCTTTCCCGTTACAAAGTGGGGGATCGCCGTGGTGGTTGATCCTGCCCTCTTTGGCTTGGAGTTGCGAGGAGAATCTGGCAGCCAGTGGGCGGTGACGACCCTTTAACACACTTGTTCTCCATCCTCTTTTCCAATCCTCTTAGGGCACAGCCTCTGGGGCTTTGACGGCGTCGGGAACGGGAGAGAAAGATGAAAGTTCGGTGGGGAAGTGTTGCTCCGTGAAGCCCAGGGTGCCACTCCATGGCGCCCTGTTACTAGAGGGCATGTCTAACGTGACCTCCGAGAGTCACTTGGCCCCTCTCTTCCTGCTTCCGCCGCCCGGGGTGGGGCGGATTGGGCTGGGAGTTCGGTCCCTAGCGAATCTCCCACGCCTTTCCTTTCCGTCGTTGTGAGAGGAGGCTGCTGGTTTCTGTTACGAAGTGGGGGGTTGCAGTGGTGTTTGATCCTGCACTCCATGGCTTGGAGGGGCGGGGAGAAGCCAGCACCCGGTGGGCAGTGATGACCCTTTCCTGCACTTCTTCTCCATCCTCTTTTCCACTCCACCCTTGGTACAGCCTCCAGGGTTGGGATGGGGTCGGGAAGGTGAGAGAGAGAGTAAAGGTCTGCGGGGAAGGATTGCTCCACCAAGCCCGGGATGCGCTCAGAAGCATTCTGTTCCCAGGGTTCCTGTCCAAAATGACCTCTGAAAGTCACTTGGCCCCCCTCTTCCTGCTGGGCACCGCCCAGAGAGGAGCCGGCTGGGGGATGAGATCTGTCCCTGGCCGGTATTCTGGGCCTTCCCGTCGCGGGGGCAGAGGGTGCTGGTTCCTGTTAAGAAGCTGGGGGTCGCCATGGTGTTTGATCCTACCCTCTTCAGCTTGGAGGGGCATGGAGAATCCGGCACCCAGTGGGTGATAACGTCCCTTTCCCACACTTCTTCTCTATCCTCTTTTCCTCTCCGCCCAGAGCACAGCATCCAGGACTGGGTGGTGTCCTGAAGGGAAGAGAGAAAGGAAAGTTTGGTGGGGAAGTGAGGCTTCGCCAAGCCCGGGGTGCCGCTCCCTGGCAACCTGTTCCCAGGGGTCTTCTCCAACTTCACTTCTGAGAGTCACTTGTCCCCTCTCTTCCTACTGGGTGGCGCCTGGCGTGTTGCCGGATTTGGGGGGGTTGATCGGTCCCTAGCGAGTTTGCACGCCTTTCCTTCCCATCGCGGTGGCAGGATGGTGCTCGTTACAGTTACGAAAGCGGTGCCACCATGGTGATTGATCCTGCCCTCGTTGGTTTGGAGGGCTGTGAAGAAACCGGCATCCGGTCGGGGGTGACGACTTATTTCCTCACTTCTACTCCATCCTCTTTTCACTCAGTCCTGGGGCACAGCCTCCGAGGCTGGGAAGGGGAGAGACAGAGGAAGTGTCGGTGGGGAAGTGTGGCTCCACCAAGCCCTGGATGCGCTCAGCGGTGCCCTGTTCCCAGGGGGCATGTCCACCTGGACCTCTGAGCCTCGCTTTGCCCCTCTTTTCCTGCCCGCCGCCGACCGGCAGGGGATTGGGTGGGGATGGAAGTCGGGCCCTGGCGGGATTTGCGTGACTTTCCTTCCCAACGCAGGTGAAGGAGGGTGCTCATTCCCGTTACAAAGTGGGGTTTCGCCGTGTTGGTTGCTCCTGCCCTCTTCGGCTTCAAGGGGTGGGGTGAAGCCGGCACCCTGTGGGTGGTGACGACCTTTTCTCACACTTCTTCTCCATCCTCTTTTCCACTCCACCCAGGGGCTTAGTCTCAGAGGCTGGGATGAGGCCTGGAATGGGAGAGAGAGAGGATAGGTCGGTGGGGATGAATTGTTTCGCCAAGCTTGGGGGACCGCTCTGCGGCGCCTTGTCCCCAGGGGCTTTCTGAACCTGGACCTCCAATCATTGATTAACCCCTCTCTTCCTGCTGAATGCCCCCCCGGCCAGGGACCGGTTGATGGGGGAGGTCTGTACCTAGCGGTTCTCTCACGCCTTTTCTTCCCTTCACGGGAGTAGGAGGGTGTTCGTTCCCCTTATGAAGAGGGGGATCACCATGGTTGTTGATCCTGCCCTACTGGTCTTGGAGGGGTGGGTAGAAGCCTGCAGCTGGTGGGAGATTACGACCCTTTCCTGAACTTCTAATCCATCCTCTTTTCATTCCGCGGGGCATGGCTTTCAGGGCTGAGACAGGGTCAGGAAGGGGAGACAGTATGAAAAGGTCTGTAGGGAAGCGTTGCTCTGCCAAGCCCGAGTTGCCACTTGAAGGGGCCCTGTTCCCAGGAGACGTGTCCACCGGGTCCTCCTAGCATCGCTTTGCCCGTCACTTCCTTTTGGCACCGCCTGACAGGCGGCATTTTGCGGGGGAAGATAGGTCCCTGGCGGATCTCGCGTGCCTTTCTTTCCCATCGCGGAGGCAGGAGTGTGCTCTTTCCCATTACAAAAGGGGGGATCGCTGTGGTGGTTGATCCTGCCCTCTTTGGCTTGGAGGGGCAAGGAGAAGGCAGCAGCAGGTGGGCGGTGACGACCTTTTCCCATACTTGTTCTCCATCTTCTTTAACATTCCGCCTGGGTGCACAGCCTCTAGGGCTGGGATGGGGTCAGGAATAGGAGAGAGAGGGGAAAGGTCGGTGGGGAAGATTTGCTCCACCAAGCCCGGGGTGCCACTCCGTGGCGCCCTGTTCCTAGGGGACATATCTAACGTGACCTCCGAGAGTCACTTGTCCCCTCCCTTCCTGCTAGGCGCCACCGGCGGGGGGTGGTGTGGGTGGGGAGGTCGATCCGTGGCAGGTCTCACGTGCTTTTCCATCCCGTCGTGGGGAGAGGATGGTGCTCATCCCTTTAAAAAGTTGGGGGTCGCAGTGGTGGTTGAACCTGCTCTCGTTGGTTTGCAGGGGCGGGATGACGCCGGCACCCTGTGGGTGGTGACGACACTTTCTCGCACTTCTCCATCCTCTTTTCCACTCCGCCAGGGGGCACAGTCTCAGAGGCTGGGACGGGGTCAGGAATGGGAAAGAGAGAGGAAAGGTTGGTGGGGAAGGGTTGCTTCGCCAAACTCAGAGGGCCTCTCTGTGGCGCCTTGTTCCCAGGGGGCTTGTGCACCTGGACCTCCGAACGCTTGACTCCTCTCTTCCTGCTGAACGCCCCCCCGGTCGGGGACGGATTGATGGGGGAGATCGGTACCTAGCGAGTCTCTCACGCCTTTTCTTCCCTTCCCGGGGGCAGGAGGGTGTTAGTTCCCCTTAGGAAGAGGGGGATCACCATGGTTGTTGATCCTGCCCTCCTGGTCTTGGAGGGGTGGGTAGAAGCCGGCAGCCGGTGGGAGGTGACGACCCTTTCCTGCACTTCTACTCCATCCTCTTTTCACTCCGCCCAGGGGCGTGGCTTCCAGGGCTGATACGGGGTCGGGAAGGGGAGAGAGAGAGAAAAGGTCTTTGGGAAGCATTGCTCCGCCAAGCCCGGGATGCGCTCATAGGCGCCCTGTCCAGGTTTCGTGTCCAAAGTGAACTCTGAGAGTCATTTGGACCCTCTCTTCCTGCTGGGTGCCACCCAGCGTGGAACCGGCTGGGGGATGATATCAGTCCCTGGCCGGTCTCCCGGGCCTTCCCATCGCGGGTGCAGAATGGTGCTGGTTCCTGTTACGAAGCTGGGGATCGCCATGTTGTTTGATCCTCCCCTCCTCAGCTTGAAGTGGCATGGAGAAGCCGGCACCCTGTGGGTGGTGAGGACACTTTCCAGCACTTCTTCTCCATCCTCTTTTCCCCTCCGACCATGGGCACAGCCTCCAGGGATGGGAGGTGTCCTGAAGGGGAGAGAGAGAGGAAAGTTGGTGGTTAAGTGTTGCTCCATCAAGCCTGGTATGCCGCTCCCTGGCACCCTGTTCCCACGGGGCTTGTCCAACATCACCTCCAAGAGTCACTTGGCCTCTCTCTTCCTGCTGGGCACCGCCGGGCGGGTTGGCGGGTTTCGGGGGGTGGTCGGTCACTGGCGGGTTTTGCACCCCTTTCCTTCCCGTCTCGGTGGCAGGATGGTGCTCGTTCCAGTTATGAAGTTGGTGTCACAATGGTGATTGATCCTGCTCTTGTTGGTTTGGAGGGGTGTGAAGAAACCGGCACCCGGTGGGGGGTGAAGATTATTCCCCCACTTCTACTCCATCCTCTTTTCACTCAGCCCTGGGGCACAGCCTCCGGGGCCTGAAAGGGGAGAAAGAGAGAAGAGGTCGGTGGGGAAGAGTTGCTCCACCAAGCCCTGGATGCGCTCAGCGGTGCCCTGTTCCCAGGGGGCATGTCCACTAGGACCTCCGAGCCTCGCTTTGCTCCTCTCTTTCTGCCCGCCGCCGACCGGCAGGGGATTGGGTGGGGATGGAAAACCGGGCCCTGGCGGGACTCCCTTGACTTTCCTTCTCAATGCGGGGGGAGGTGTGCTCATTCCTGTTACAAAGTGGGCTATTGACGTTTTGGTTGCTCCTTCCCTCTTCGGCTTCGAGGGGCGGGGTACGCCAGCACCCTGTGGGTGGTGACGACCCTTTCACGCACTTCTCTATCCTCTTTTCCACTCCACCCGGGGGCACAATCTCAGAGGCTGGGACGGGGTCGGGAATAGGAGAGAGAGAGGAAACTTCCGTGTGGAAGGGTTGCTTCGCCAAGCTCGGGGGGCCGCTCTGTGGTGCCATGTTCCTAGGGGCTTATGCACCTGGACCTCCAAACTTCGCTTGACCCTTCTCTTCCTGCTGAACGTGCCCCTGGCCAGGGACAGGTTGATGGGGGATGTCAGTACCTAGCGGGTCTCTCACACCTTTTCTTCCCTTTGCGGGTGCAGGAGGGTGTTCGTTCCCCTTAGGAAGAGGGATATCACCATGGTTGTTGATCCTGCCCTCCTGGTCTTAGAAGGATGGGTAGAAGCCGGCAGCCGGTGGGAGGTGACGACCCTTTCCTGCACTTCTACTCCATCCTCTTTTCACTCCGCCCATTGGCATGGCTTCCAGGGCTGAGACGGGGTCAAGAAGGGAAGAGAGAAAGAAAAGGTCTATGGGGAAGCGTTGCTCCTCCAAGGCCGGGGTGCCGCTTGAAGGGGCCCTGTTCCCAGGGTACGTGTCCACTTGGACCTCCCAGCACCGCTTTGCCTGTCTCTTCTTGTGGGCGCCGCCCGACATTGGGCATTTTGGGGGGAGAGATCGGTCCCTAGCGGGTCTCATGTGACTTTCTTTCCCGTCGCGGAGGCAGGAGTGTGTTCTTTCCCATTACAGAGTGGGGATTCTCAGTGGTGGTTGATCCTGCCCACTTTGGCTTGGAGGGGCGAGGGGAATCCGGGAGCCGGTGGATGGTGACAACCCTTTAACGCACTTGTTCTCCATCCTCTTTTCCAATCCACTAAGGGCACAGCCACCGACGCTGGGACGGGGTCCAAAAGGGGAGAGAAGGAGGAAACTTCGGTGGGGAATTGTTGGTCCGCCAAGCCTGGGGTGCCGCTCCTTGGCGCCCTGTTCCTAGGAGGCGTGTCTATTGTGACCTCCGAGAGTCACTTGGCCCCTACTTTCCTGATGTCCACAGCCCGAAATGGGGTGGGTTGGTCTGGGAGGTCGGTCCCTGGAGAGTCTCCCACGCCTTTCCTTTCCATCGCGGTGGGAGGAGGCTGCTGGTTCCTGTTACGAAGTGGGGGGTTGCAGTGGTGATTGAATCTGCACTCCTCTGCTTGGAGGGGCGGGGAGAACCCGTCACCCGGTGGGCGGTGATGTCCCTTTCCCGCACTTCTTTTCCATCCTCTTTTCCACTCCATCCGGGCTACAGCCTCTAAGGCTGGGACGGAGTCGGGAAGGTGAGAGTGAGAGTAAAGGTCTGTGGGGAAGGGTTATTACGCTAAGCCCGGGATGCGCTCATAGATGCTCTGTCCCCAGGGTTCGTGTCCATCGTGACCTCTGAGAGTCATTTGCACCCTCTCTTCCTGCTGGGCACCGCCCAGCGGGGGGCGGGCTGGGAGATGAGGTCAGTCCCTGGCTGGTCTCCTGGGCCTTCCCATTGCGGGCACAGAAGGGTGCTGGTTCCTGTTACGAAGCTGGGGGTCGCCATATTGTTTGATCCTCCCCTCCTCGGCTTGGAGGAGCCTGGAGAAGCTGGCACCCTGTGGGTGGTGACGACACTTTTCCGCACTTCTTCTCCATCCTCTTTTCACTCAGCCCTGGGGCACAGCCTCCAGAGCTGGGAGGTCGCCTGAAGGGGAGAGAGAGAGGAATAGTCGGTGGGGAAGTGTTGCTCCAACAAGCCCTGGATGCACTCAGCGGTGCCCTGTTCCCAGGGGGCATGTCCACCAGGAGCTCCGAGCCTCGCTTTGCCCCTCTCTTCCTGCCCGCCGCAGACCGGCAGGGGATTGGGTGGGGATGGAAGTCGGGCCCTGTCGGGTCTCGCGTGACTTTCCTTCCCAACGCGGGGGGAGGCGGGTGCTCATTCCCGTTACAAAGTGGGGCGTCGATGTGTTGGTTGCTCCTGCCCTCTTCGGCTACCAGGGGCGGGGTGACGCCGGCATCCTGTTTGTGGTGATGAACATTTCTCGCACTTCTTCTCTATCCTCTTTTCCACTCCCTCCGGGAGCTTAGTCTCAGAGGCTGGGATGGGATCGGGAATGTGAGAGAGAGAGGATAGGTCGGTGGGGATGAGTTGTTTCGCCAAGTTCGGGGGGCCGCTCTACGGCGCCTTGTTCCCAGGGGGCTTCTGCACCTGGACTTCCGATCGTCTGCTGATCGCCCCCCAGGCCAGGGACGGACTGATGGGGGAGGTCGGTACCTAGCGGGTCTCTCACGCCTTTTCTTCCATTCGCGGGGGCAGGAGGGTGTTCGTTCCCCTTAGGAAGAGGAGGATCACCATGGTTGTTGATCCTGTCCTCCTGGTCTTGGAGGGGTGGGTAGAAGCCGTCAGCCGGTGGGAGGTAACGACCCTTTCCTGCACTTCTACTCCATCCTCTTTTGACTCCCCCCGGGGGCATGGCTTCCAGGGCTGAGACTTGGTTGGGAAGGGGAGAGAGAGAGAAAAGGTCTGTAGGGAAGCGTTGCTCTGCCAAGCCCGGTGTGCCGCTTGAAGGGGCCCTGTTCCCAGGGGACCTGTCCACCGGGACCTCCCAGCATCGCTTTGACCGTAACTTCCTGTTGGCGCTGCCCAAAAGGGGGTGTTTTGAGGGGGGAGATAGGTCCCTGGTGGATCTCGCGTGACTTTCTTTCCCGTCGTGGAGGCAGGAGTGTGCTCTTTCCCGTTACAAAGTGGGAGATCCCCGTGGTGGTTGATTCTGTCCTCTTTGGCTTGGAGGGGCAAGAATCCGGCAGCCGGTGGGAGGTGACGACGCTTTAACGCACTTGTTCTCCATCCTCTTTTCCAATCCACTAAGGGAACAGCCTCCGGGGCTGGAACAGGGTCAGGGAGGGGAGAGAAAGAGGAAAGTTTGGTGGGGAAGTGTTGGTCCACCAAGCCCGGGTTACCGATCCGTGACGCCCTGTGCCTAGGGGCTGTGTCTAACGTGACCTCCGAGAGTCACTTGGCCCCTCTCTTCCTGCTGTCTGCCGCCCAACAAGGGCCGGGTGGGGGGGTCGGTCTCTGTCGGGTCTCGCATCCTCTCCTTCCTATCGTGGGGGCAAGAGAGTGCTCGTTACCTTCACGATGGGGTGTTCGCTGTGGTGGATAATCCTGCCCTTGTTGGCTTGGATGCACGGGGAGACGCTGGCACCTGGTGGGGAGTGACAAGACTTTCCGTGCACTTCTATTCCATACTCTTTTCACTCAGCCCCGGGGCACAAGCTTTGGGCCTGGGATGGTGTTAGGAAGGGGAGAGAGAGAGGAAAGGTAGGTTGGGAAGGATTGCTCCATCAAGGCTGGGGAGCCACTCTGTGGCGCCCTGTTACCAGGGGGTGTGTCAAATGAGACCTCCCAGAGTGACTTGGCCGCTTTCTTCTTGCTGGGAGCCGCCCTATGTTTGGCGGGTGTGGAGATAGTTTGGTCCCTGACGGATATCACATGCTTTTACTTCCCATTGCGTGGGCAGGTTGGTGCTCCTCCGTTATGAAGGTGGGGTCACCGAGTTGATTGATCCTGCCCGCGTCGGTGTGTAGGGGTGTGAAGAAGTCAGCATCCGGTTGAGGGTGACGACCCTTTCCAGCACTTCTACTCCATTCTCTTTTCACTCAGCCCAGGGGTACAGCCTCCGGGAATGCGAAGGGTCCGGAATGGGAGAGAGAGGAAAGGTCGGTGGGGAAAGGTGGCTCCGCCAAACTCGGGGGGCCGCTCCACAGCGCCTTTTTCCCAGGGGCGTGTCCACTGGGACCTCCGAGAGTCACTTGGCCCCTCTCTTCCTGCTAGGCGCCACACGGCGGGGGGCGGTGTGGGTGGGGAGGTTGGTCCGTGGTGGGTCTCACGTGCTTTTCCTTCCCGTCGAGGGGGGAGGAGGGTGTTCATCCCGTTAAAAAGTTGGGGGTCGCTGTGGTGGTTGATCCAGCACTCGTTGGTTTGGAGGGGCGGGGTGACGCCGGCACCCTGTGGGTGGTGACAGCCCTTTTTCGCACTTCTTTTCCATCCTCTTTTCCACACCGCCCCGGGGGCACAGTCTCAGAGGCTGGGACGGGGTCTGGAATGGGAGAGAGAGAGGAAAGGCCGGTGGGGAAGTGTTGCTCCGCCAAGCCGGGGTGCCGATTGAAGGGGCCCTGTTCCCAGGGGACTTATCCACTGGGACCTCCCAGCATCGCTTTGCCCATCCCTTCCATTATGGCGTCGCCCGACAGGGGACGTTTTGGGGGGGAGATCGGTCCCCGGCGGGTCTCGTGTGACTTTTTTCCCGTTGCGGAGGCAGTAGTGTGTTCTTTCCCGTTACAAATTGGGGTTCGCCGTGGTGGTTGATCCTGCCCACTTTGGCTTGGAGGGGCGAGGAGGATCTGGCAGCCGCTGGGCGGTGCCGATCCTTTAACTCACTTGTTCTCCATCCTCTTTTCCAATCCACTAAGGGCACAGCCTCCAGGGCTGGGACGGGGTCGGGAAGGGGAGAGAAAGAGGAAAGTTCTGTGGGGAAGTGTTGCTCCGCCAAGCTCAGGGTGCCGCTCCGTGGCGCCCTGTTCCTAGGGGACGTGTCTAAAGTGACCTCTGAGTGTCACTTGGCCCTTCTCTTCCTGCTGTCCGCCGCCCGGGGTGGGGCAGTTTGGGCTGGGAGGTCAGTCAGTGGCGAGTCTCCCACGCCTTTCCTTGACATCGCGGTGAGAGGGGGTTGCACGTTCCTGTTACGAAGTGGGGTGTCGCAGTGGTGGTTGATCCTGCACTCCTCGGCTTCGAGTGGCATGGAGAAGCCAGCACCCTGAGGGTGGGGACGACCCTTTCCCGCACTTCTTCTTCATTCTCTTTTCCATTCTGCCAGTGGGCACAGCCTCAAGGGCTGGGAGGTGTCCTGAAGGGGAGAGAGAGAGGAAAGGTTGGTGGGGACGTGTTGCTCCACCAATCTCGGGGTGCCACTTCCTGGCACTCTGTTCCCAAGGGGCTTGTCCAACTTCACCTCCGAGAGTCACTTGGCCCCTCTCTTTCTGCTGGACGCTGCTGGGCGGGTTGACGGGTTTGGGGGGGTGGTCAGTCCCTGGCGGGTCTTGCACCCCTTTCCTTCCCATCGTGGTGGCAGGATGATGCTCGTTCCAGTTATGAAGGGGGTGTTACCATGGTGATTGGTTCTGCCCTCGTTGGTTTGGAGGGGTGTGAAGAAATCGGCACCCGATAGGGGATGACGACTTATTCCCGTACTTCTAGTCCATCCTCTTTTCACTCAGCCCTGTGGCACAGCCTCCGGGGCTGGGAAGGGGAGAGAGAGAGGAAAGGTCGGTGGGGAAGGGTTGCTCCACCATGCCCTGGATGCGCTCAGCGGTGCCCTGATCCCAGGGGGCATGTCCATCAGGCCCCTCAAGCCTCTCTTTGCCCCTCTCTTGGTGCCCGCCGCCGACCGGCAGGGGATTGTGTGGGAATGGAAGACGGGCCCTGGCGGGTCTCGTGTGAATTTTCTTCCGAATGCGGGGGGAGGAGTGTGCTCATTCCCCTTACAAAGTTGGGCGTCGCCGTGTTGGTTGCTCCTGCCCTCTTAGGCTTCGAGGGGCGGGGTGAAGCCGGCACCCTGTGGGTGGTAATGACCCTTTCTCGCACTTCTTCTACATCCTCTTTTCCACTCCGCCCAGGGGAACAGTCTCAGAGGCTAGGACGGGTTCGGGAATGGGAGAGAGAGAGGAAAGGTCGGTTGGGAAGGTTTGCTTCACCAAGCCCGGGGGGATGCTCTGCGGCGCATTGCTCCCAGGTGGCTTGTGCACCTGGACCTCCGAACGTCGCTTGACCCCTCTCTTCCTGCTGAATGCCCCCCAAGCCGGGGACAGGTTGATGGGGGGGTCGGTACCTAGCGGGTCTCTCACGCCTTTTCTTCCCTTCCCGGGGGCAGGAGGGTGTTAGTTCCCCTTAGGAAGAGGGGGATCACCATGGTTGTTGATCCTGCCCTCCTGGTCTTGGAGGGGTGGGTAGAAGCCAGCAGCCGGTGGGAGGTGATGACCTTTTCCTGCACTTCTACTCCATTCTCTTTTCACTTCGTCCGGGAGCATGGCTTCCAGGGCTGAGACGGGGTCGGGAAGGGGAGAGAGAGAGAAAAGTTCTGTGGGGGAGCATTGCTCCGCCAAGCCCGGGGTGCCGATTGAAGGGGCCCTGTTCCCAGGAGACTTGTTCACTGGGACCTTCCAGCATCGCTTTGCCCATCCCTTCCATGTTGGCGCTGCCCGACAGGGGACGTTTTGGGGGGGAGATCTGTCCCTGGCGGGTCTCGTGTGACTTTTTTCCCATTGCGGAGGAAGGAGTGTGTTCTTTCCCATTACAAAATGGGGTTCGCCGTGGTGGTTGATCCTGCCCACTTTGGCTTGGAGGGGTGAGGTATATCTGGCAGCTGGTGGGCGGTGCCGATCCTTTAACACACTTGTTCTCCATCCTCTTTTCCAATCCACTAAGGGCACAGCCTCCAGGGCTTGGACGGGGTCGGGAAGGGGAGAGAGAGAGAGAAAAGGTCCCTGGGGAAGCGTTTCTCCGCCAAGCCCAGGGTGTCGCTCCCTGGCACCCTGTTCCCAGGGGGCTTGTCCAACTTCACCTCCGAGAGTCACTTGTCCCCTCCCTTACTGCTGGGCACCGCCGGGCGGGTTGCCGAGTTTGGGGGGGTGGTCGGTCCCTGACGGGTCTTGCACGCCTTTCCTTCACGTCTCGGTGAAAGTATGGTGCTCGTTCCAGTTACGAAAGTGGTGTCACCATGGTGATTGATCCTGCCCTCCTTGGTTTGGAGGGGTGTGAAGAAACCGGCACCCGGTGGGGGGTGATGACTTTTTCCCACACTTCTACTCCATCCTATTTTCACTCATCCTGGGGTCACAACCTCCGGGGCTGGGAAGTGTCAGGAAAGAGAGATAGAGAGGAAAGGTCAGTGGGGCAGGGTCGCTCCGCCATGTCCTGGATGTGCTCAGAGATGCCCTGTCCCCAGGGGGCGTGTCCACCAGGACATCCCAGCATCGCTTTGCAACTCTCTTCCTGTTAGAGAGGACCGACTGGGGCGGTTGTGGGGGAGAACCGTCCCTGGCGGGTCACTCTTGCCCTTCTTTCCCGTCGCGGAGGCAGGAAGTTGCTCATTCCCGTTACAAAGTGGATTGTCGACGTGGTAGTTGATTCAGCCCTCCTTTGATTGGAATGGCTTGGAGAAGCCGGCAGCCGGTGTGTGGTGACCATCTTTTCCCGCACTTCTTCTCCATCTTCTTAAACATTCCGCTCGGGTGCACTGCCTCCGGGGCTGGGACGGGTTCGGGAATGGGAGAGAGAGAAGAAAAATTGTTGGGGAAGGGTTGCTACAAAAAGCCCGGGGGGCCGCTGCACTGCGCGCTGTTCCCAGGGAGCGTGTCCACCAGGATCTCCTAGCCTCGCTTGGCCCCTCTCTTCATGCCCGCCGCCGACAGGCAGGGGATGGGGTGGGGTTTGAGGTCAGGCCCTGGCGGGTCTCACGCACCTCTCCTTCACTTCGCGGGGGGAGGAGTGTGCTCTTTCCTATTACAAAGTGGAGTACATCATGGTGGTTGCTCCTGCCATTTCCGGCTTAGAGGGGCGGGGTGAAGCTGGCACCCTGTGGGCGGTGACGAAACTTTCCCGCATTTCTTCTTCATCCTCTGTTCCAATCCATCCTGGGGAACAGCCTCCGGGGCTGGGACGGGGTTGGGAAGGGTAGAGAGAAGAAAGGTCAGATGGGAATTGTTGCTCCGCTAAGGCCGGGGTGCCACTCCCCGGCACCCTGTTCCCAGGGGGCGTGTCCAACTTGACCTCTGAGAGATACTTGGCCCCACTCTTCCTATTGGGTGACACCGGCTGGGGGGCAGATGGGGGGGATGTCGGTCCCTAGCGGGTATCACACGCCTTTCCTTCCAATCGAGGGTCCACGAGGGTGCTCATTCCAGTTATGAAGGAGTTTCACCGTGGTGAATGATCCTGCCCTCTTTCGTTTGGAGGGGTGTGAAGAAGACTGCACCCGGTTCTGGGTGATGAACCTTTCCCGCACTTCTACTCCATCCTCTTTTCACTCAGCCTGGGGGCACAACCTCCGGGGCTGGCCAGGGTCCGGAAGTTGAGAGAGAGAGAAAAGTTTGGTGGGGAAGGGTTGTTCCGTCAAGACCGGGGGGCCGCTCAATGACGCTCTGTTCCTAGGGGGCATATCCAATTGGATCTCCTAGCATTACTTTGCTCCTCTCTTCCTAGTGGTGCCACCCGGCGGGGGGCTGTATGGGGGGTAAGTTCGGTCCCTGGCGGGTCTTCCGGGCCTTCCCGTCACGGGTGCAGGAGGGTGCTGGTTCTTGTTACGAAGTGGGAGGTCGCAGTGTTGTTTGATCCTGCACGCCTCGGTTGAGGGGTGGAGAGAAACCGGCACCCGGTGGGCGGTGATGACCCTTTCCCCCACTTCTTCTCCATCCTCTTTTCCACTCCACCCAGGGTACAGCCTCCAGGGCTGGGATGGGGTCTGGAAGGTGAGAGAGAGTGTAAAGGTCTGTGGGGAAGGATTCCTCCGCCAAGCCCGGGATGCGCTCAGAGGCGCCCTGTTCCCAGGGTTCGTGTCCAAGGGGACCTATGAGAGTCATTTGGCCCCCTGCTTCCTGCTGGGCGTCGCCCAGCGGGGGGCCAGCTGGGGGGTGAGGTCATTCCCTGGCTGGTCTCCCGGGCGTTCCCGTTGCGGGGGCAGAAGGGTGCTGGTTCCTGTTACAAAGCTGGGGTTTGCCATTGTGTTTGATCCTCCACTCCTCGCATTGGAGGGGCATGGAGAAGCCGGGGCTGGGAGGAGTAGGGAAAGGGAGAAAAAGAGGAAAGGGCGGTGGGGAAGTGTTGCTCCTCTAAGACATGTGTGCCGCTCCGTGTCGCCCTGTTCCTAGGGGGCGTGTCTAACGTGACCTCCGAGATTCACTTGGCCCCTCTCTTCCTGCTGTCTGCCCCCCTGTGTGGGGTGGGTTCAGCTGGGAGGTCGGTCCCTGGTGAGTCTCCCACACCTTTCCTTTCAGTCGCGGTGAGAGGAGGCTGCTGGTTCCTGTTACGAAGTCGGGGGTCGCAGTAGTGTTTGATCCTGCACACCTCGGCTTGGAGAGGCGGGGAGAAGCCGGCACACTGTGGGTGGTGACTACCATTTCTGGCACTTCTTCTCCATCTTCTTTTCCACTCCACCCGGGGGCACAGTCTCAGAGGTTTGGACGGGGTCTGGAATGGGATATAGAGAGGAAAGGTCGGTAGGGATGGGTTGCTTCACCAAGCTCGGGGGGCCACTCTGCGGCGCCTTGTTCCCAGGGGGCTTGTGCACCTGGATCTCCGAACGATGCTTGACCCCTCTCTTCCAACTGAATGCCCCCCCGGCCGGGGACGGGTTGATGGGGGAGGTCGGTATCTAGCGGTTCTCTCATGCCTTTTCTTTCCTTCGCGGGGGCCGGAGGGTGTTCTTTCCCCTTATTAAGAGGGGGGTCACCAGGTTTTTGATCCTGCCCTCCTCGTCTTGGAGGTGTGGGTAGAAGCTGGCAGCCGGTGGGAGGTGACAGCCCTTTCCTGCACTTCTACTCCATCCTCTTTTCACTCCCCCCGGGGGCATGGCTTCCAGGGTTGAGACAGGGTCGGGAAGGGGAGACAGAGAGAAAAGATCTGTGGGGAAGCGTTTGCTCCGCCAACCCAGGTTGCCGCTTGAAGGGGCTCTGTTCCCAGGGGACGTGTCCATTGGGACCTCCCAGCATCGCTTTGCCCATATCTTACTATTGGCGCCGCCAAACAGGGGGCGTTTTGGGGGGGGGAGATAGGTCCCTGGCGGGTCTCGTGTACCTTTCTTTCCCATCGTGGAGGCAGGAGTGTGCTCTTTCCCTTTACAAAGTGGGGGCTCGCCGTGGTGGTTGATCCTGCCCTCTTTGGCTTGGATGGGCGAGAAGAATCCAGCAGCTGGTGGGCGGTGACGACCTTTTAACCCACTTGTTCTCCATCCTCTTTTCCAATCCACTAAGGGCACAGCCTCCAGAGCTGGGGCGTGGTTGGGAAGGGAAGATAAAGAATAAAGTTCGGTGGGGAGGTGTTGCTCCGCCAAGTCTGGGTGCCGCTCCGTGGCGCAATGTTCCTAGGGGGCATGTCTAACGTGACCTCCGAAAGTCACTTGGCCCCTCTCTTCCTGCTGTCTGCCGCCCGGTGTGGGGTGGGTTGGGCGAGGAGGTCGTTCCCTGGTGAGTCTCCCACGCCTTTCCTTTCCGTAGCGGTGAGAGGAGGCTGCTGGTTCCTGTTACGAAGTGGGGGGTCGCAGAGGTGGTTGATCCTGCACTCCTCGGCTTGGAGGAGCGGGGAGAAGCCGGCACACTGTGGGTGGTGACGACCAATTCTCGCACTTCTTCTCCATTCTCTTTTCCAATCCGACCGGGGGCACAGTCTCAGAGGCTGGGAAGGGGTCTGGAATGGGAGAGAGAGAGAAAAGGTCGGTAGGGATGGGTTGATTCGCCAAGCTCGTGGGGCTGCTCTGTGGCACCTTGTTCCCAGGGGGCTTGTGCACCTGGACCTCCGAACATCGCTTGATCCCTTTCTTCCTGCTGAATGCCCCCCCGGTCAGGGAAGGGTTGATGGGGGAGGTAGGTACCTAGCAGTTCTCTCACGCCTTTTCTTCCCTTCGTGGGGGCAGGAGGGTGTTCGTACCCCTTAGGAAGAGGGGGATCAACATGGTTATTGATCCTGCTTTCCTGGTTTGGAGGGGTGGTTAGAATCTGGCAGCCGGTGGGAAGTGACAACCTTTTCCTGCACTTCTACTCCATCCTCTTTTCACTCCGCCTGGGGGCATGGTTTCCAGGGCTGAGAAAGTGTCGGGAAGGCGAGAGAGAGAGAAAAGGTCTGTGGGGAAGCGTTGCTCCGCCAAGACCGGGGTGCTGCTTGAAGGGGCCCTGTTCCCAGGGGACGTGTCCACTGGGACCTCCCAGCATCGCTGTGCCCGTCCCTTCCTGTTGGCACCGCCCCTTAGGGGGCATTTTGGGGGGGTAGATCGGTCCCTGGCCGGTCTCGCGTGCCTTTTTTCACATCGCGGGGGCAAGAGTGTGTTCTTTCCTGTTACAAAGTTGGGGGTCTCCGTGTTGATTGATCCTGCCCTCTTTGGCTTAGAGGGGCGAGGAGAATCTGACAGCCAGTGGGTGGTGACAACCATTTTCCGCACTTGTTTTCCATCCTCTTTTCAAATCCACCCTGGGGTACAGCCTCCATGGCTGGGATGGGGTTGAAGGGGAGAGAAAGAGGAAAGTTCGGTGGGGAAGTATTGAATCACAAAGCCCGGGATGCTGCTCCCTGACACCCTATTCACAGGGGGCTTTTCCAACTTCACCTCCCAGAATCACTTGGCCCCCCTCTTCCTGCAGGGCGCTGTCCAGTGGGATGTCGGGTTTGTGCGGGTGGTCGGTCCCTGGCGGTTCTTGCACTCCTTTCCTTCCCGTCGCGGTGGCAGGATGGTGTTCATTCCTGTTATGAAGGGAGTGTCACCATGGTGATTGATCCTGCCCTCGTTGGTTTAGATGGGTGTGAAGAAACCGGCACCCGGTGGGGGGTGACGACTTATTCCCGCACTTCTACTCCATCCTTTTTTCACTCAGCCCTGGGGCACAGCCTACAGGGAAGGGGAGAGAGAGAGGAAAGGTCGGTGGGGAAGGGTTGCTCCACCAAGCCCTGGATGCGCTCCGTGGTGCCCTGTTCCCAGGGGGCTTGTCCACCAGGACCTCTGAGCCTCGCTTTGCCCCTCTCTTCCTCCCCGTCGCCAACCGGCAGGGTATTGGGTGGGGATGGATCACGGGCCCTGGCTGGTCTTGCGTGACTTTCCTTCACAATTCGAGGGAAGGATGGTGCTCATTCCCGTTAGAAAGTGGGGCGTAGCTGTGTTGGTTGCCCCTGCCCTCTTCGGCTTCAAGAGGCTGGGTGAAGCCGGCATCCTGTGGGTGGTGACGACCCTTTCTCACACTTCTTCTCCATCCTCTTTTCCACTCCGTCCGGGGCTTAGTCTAAGAGGCTGGGAAGGGGTCGGGAATGGGAGAGAGAGAGGATAGGTTGGTGGGGAAGGGTTGCTTTGCCAAGCTCGGGGGGCCGCTCTGCTGCACCTATTCCCACGGGGCTTCGGAACCAGGACCTCCAAACGTCGATTGACCCCTCTCTTCATGCTGAATGCACCCCCGGCTGGGGATGGGTTGATGGGGGAGGTCGGTACCTAGCGAATCTCTCAGGCTTTTTCTTCTCTTTGCGGGGGCAGGAGGGTGTTCATTCCCCTTAGGAAGAGGGGGATCACCATGGTTGTTGATCCTGCCCTTTGGTCTTGGAGGGGTAGGTAGAAGCTGGCAGCCGGTTGGAGGTGACGTCCCTTTCCTGCACTTCTACTCCATCCTCTTTTCACTCCGCCCGGGGGCATGGCTTCCAGGGTTGAGACGGTGTTGGGAAGGGGAGACAGAGAGAAAAGGTCTGTGGGGAATCGTTGCTCCGCCCAACCCGGGGTGCCGCTTGAAGGGGACCTGTTTCCAGGGGACGTGTCCACCGGGACTTCCCAGCATCACTTTGCCCATATCTTACTATGGCGACGTCAGACAAGGGGCGATATGGGGTAGGGAGATAGGTCCCTGGCGGGTCTAGTGTGCCTTTCTTTCCCGTTGCGGAGGCAGGAGTGTATTCTTCCTGTTAAAAAGTTGGGCGTCCTCATGGTGTTTGATCCTGCCCTCTTTGACTTGGAGGGGCTTGGAGAATCCGGCAGCCGGTGGGTGGTGACGACCCTTTAACGCACTTGTTCACCTTCCTCTTCTCCAATCCACTAAGGGCACAGCCTCCGGGGCTGGGACGGGGTTGGGAAGGGGAGAGAAAGAGGAAAGTTCGGTGGGGAAATTTTGCTCCACCAAGCCCGGGGTGCCGCTCCATGGCGCCCTGTTCCTAGGGGGAGTGTCTAACGTGACCTCCGAGAGTCACTTGGCCCCTCTCTTCCTGCTCTCTGCCGCCCAGCGTGGGGCGGGTTCAGCTGGGAGTTCGGTCCCTGGCGAGCCTTCCACGCCTTTCTTTCCGTCGCAGTGAGAGGAGGCTGTTCCTTCCTGTTATGAAGTGGGGGGTCGCACTGGTGGTTGATCCTGCCCTCTTTGACTTGGAGGGGCTTTTAGAATCCGGCAACATGTGGGCAGTGACGACCCTTTAACGCGCTTGTTCTCCATCCTCTTTTCCAATCCACTAAGGGCACAACCTCTGGGGCTGGGATGTGGTCAGAAAGGGGAGACAAAGATGAAAGTTTGGTGGGGACGTGTTGCTCCGCTAAGACCAGGGTGCTGCTCCGTGGTCCCTGTTCCTAGGGTGTGTGTCTAACGTGACCTCTGAGAGTCACACGGCCCCTTTCATCCTGCTTTCCACCGCCCATGATGGGGCTGGTTGGGCTGGGAGTTTGGTCCCTGTCGAATCTCCCACGCCTTTCCTTTCCATCGCTGTGAGAGAAGGCTGCTGTTTACTGTTACGAAGTGGGGAGCCGCAGTGATAGTTGATCCTGCACTCCTCGGTTTGGAGGGGCGGGGAGAAGCCATCACCCGGTGGGCGGTGATGGCCCTTTCCCGCACTTCTTCTCTATTTCGTTTCCACTCTACCCGGGGTAGAGTCTCCAGGGCTGGGACGGGGTCGGGAAGGTGAGAGAAGGTAAAGGTCTGTGGGGAAGGGTTACTCCATCAAGCCCGGGATGCGCTCAGAGGCGCCCTGTTCCCAGGGTTCCTGACCAAAATGACCTCTGAGAGTCACTTGGCCCCCCTCTTCTGCTGGGCACCGCCCAGCGAGGGGCCGGCTGGCGGATCAGGTCAGTCCCTGGCCGGTCTCCTTGGCCTTCCCGTCATGGGAGCAGAGGGGTGCTGGTTCCTATTACGAAGCTGGGGGTCACCATGGTGTTTGATCCTCCCCTCCTCGGCTTGGAGGGGCATGGAGAATCCGGCACGCTGTGGGTGGTGATGACCCTTTCCCGCAATTCTTCTCAATCCTCTTTTCCACTCCGCCCGTGGGCACAGCCTCCAGGGCTGGGTGGTGTCCTGAAGGGAAGAGAGAAAGGAAAGCTTTGTGGGGAAGCGTGGCTCCGCCAAGCCCGGGGTGCCGCTCCCTGACACCCTGTTCCCAGGGGGCTTGTCCAACATCACCTCTGAGAGTCACTTGGCCCCTCTCTTCCTGCTGGGCACCGCCCGGCATGTTTCCGTGTTTGGGGGGTTGGTCGGTCCCTGGTGGGTTTGCACGACTTTCCTTCCCATCGCGGTCTCAAGATGGTGCTCGTTCCAGTTTTGAAGGGGGTGTCACCATGGTGATTGATCCTGCCCTCGTTGGTTTGGAGGGGTGTGAAGAAACCGGCACCCGGTCAGGGGTGACGACTTATTTCCACACTTCTACTCCATCCTCTTTTCACTCAGTCCTGGGACACAGCCTCCGGGGCTTATAAGGGGAGAGACAGAGGAAAGGTCGATGGAGAAGTGTGGCTCCACCAAGCCCTGGATGCACTCAGCGATGCCCTGTTCCCAGGGTGCATGTTCACCAGGACCTTCGAGCCTCAATTTGCCCTTCTCTTCCTGCCCGCTGCAGACCTGCAGGGTATTGGCTGGGGATGGAAGTCGGGCCCTGGCGGGTCTCGTGTGACTTTCCTTCCCAACATGGGGGGAGGAGAGGGGTCATTCTCATTACAAACTAGGGCATCGCTGTGTTGGTTGCTCCTGCCCTCTTCGACTTCAAGGGGCGGGGTGAAGCCGGCACCCTGTCAGTGGTGACGACCATTTCTCACACTTCTCCATCCTCTTTTCCACTCTGTCCGGGAGATTAGTCCCAGAGGCTGGGACGTGGTTGGGAATAGGAGAGAGAGAGAGGATAGGTCGGTGGGGAAGTGTTGCTTCGCCAAGCTCGGGGGGCCACTCTGTGGCTTCTTGTTCCCAGGGGGCTTCTGCACCTGGACCTCCGATCGTCGCTTGACTCTTCTCTTCCTACTGAAAGCCCCCCCGGCCGGGGAAGCGTTGATGGGGGAGGTCGGTACCTAGCGGGTCTCTCACGCCTTTTCTTCCCTTTGCGGGAGCAGAAGGGTGTTCGTGCCCCTTAGGAAAAGGGGGATCACCATGGTTGTTGATCCTGCCCTCCTGGTCTTGGAGGGGTGGGTAGAAGCTGGCAGCCGGTGGGAGGTGACAACCCTTTCCTGCAATTCTACTCCATCCTCTTTTCACTCCCCCCGGGGGCATGGCTTCTAGGGCTGAGACGGGTCGGGAAGGGGAGACAGAGAGAAAAGGTCTGTGGGGAAGCGTTGCTCCTCCAAGCCAGAGTGCCGCTTGAAGGGGCCCTGTTCCCAGGGGACGTGTCCACCGGGACCTCCCAGCATCGCTTTGCACGTCCCTTCCTGTTGGTGCTGCCAACAGGGAGCGCTTTGGGGTGGGGAGTTTGGTCCCTGGTGGGTCTCGTGTGCCTTTCTTTCCCGTCGCGGAGGCAGCAGTGAGCTCTTTCCCGTTACAAAGTGTGGGGTTGCCATGGTGGTTGACCCTGCCCTTTTTGGCTTGTAAGGCCGAGGAGAATCTGGCAATCGTTGGGTGGTGACGACCCTTTCCCGCACTTGTTCTCCATCCTCTTTTCCAATCTACCCTGGGTCACAGCCTCTGGGGCTGGGACGGGGTTGGGAAGGGTAGAGAGAGGAAAGGTCAGAGGGGAAGTGTTTCTCCCCCAAGGCCAGGGTGCCGCTCCCTGGCACCCTGTTCCTAGGGGGCGTGTCCAACTTGACCTCTGAGATTAACTTGGCCCCTCTCTTCATTTAGGGCAACACCGGCTGGGGGCCGGATGGGTGGGAGGTTGGTCCCTAGCGGGTCTCGCTCGCCTTTCTTTCAGTCGCGGGTCCCGGAGGGTGCTCATTCCTGTTATGAAGGGGGTTCACCGTGGTGATTGATCCTGCCCTCTTTCGTTTGGAAGGGTGTGAAGAAGCCGGCACCCGGTTGGGGGTGACGACCCTTTCCCGCACTTCTACTCCATCCTCTTTTCACTGAGCCTGGGGGCACAACCTCTGGGGCTGGCCAGGGTCTTGAAGGGGAGATAGAGAGGAAAGGTCGGTGGGTAAGGGTTGCTCTGCCAAGCCCAGTGGGCTGCTCCACAGCGTCTTTTTACCAGGGGGCGTGTCCATCGGAACCTCTGAGAGTCACTTGGCCCCTCTCTTCCAGCTGTCCGCCGCTGGGCATGGGGCGGGGAAGGGGGGAGGTCGGTCTCTGGCCGGACTCGCACTGCTCTCCTTCCCATCGCTGGGGGAGGTGGGTGCTTGTTTCCGTTACGAATGGGGGGTCGCCGTGGTGGCTAATCCTGACCTCGTTGACTTGGAGGAGCGAGGAGACTCCGGCACCTGTTTGGGGATGACGACACTTTCCCTGCACTTCTATTCCATCCTCTTTTCACCCAGCCCTGGGGTACAGCCTCCAGGGCTGGAACGTGGTCTGGAAAGTGAGAGAGAGAGTAAATGTCTGTGGGGAAGGGTTGCTCCGCCAAGTTCGGGATGCGCTCAGAGGTGCTCTGTGTCCAGGGTTCGTGTCCAAAGTGACCTCTGAGATTCACTTGTCCCCTCTCTTTCTGCTGGGCGCCGCCCAGCAGGGTGCCGGCTGAGAGGTGAGGTCAGTCCCTAGCCGTTCTCCCGGGCCTTCCCGTCGCGGGGGCAGAAGGGTGCTGGTTCCTGTTACAAAGCAGGGGGTCACCATGGTGTTTGATCCACCCCTCCTCGGTTTGGAGGGGCATGGAGAAGCCGGCAACCTGTGGGTGGTGACGACCGTTTCTTGCACTTCTTCCCATCCTCTTTAACATTCCGCCCGGGCGAACAGCCTCCGGGGCTGGGGTGGGGTCGGAAATGGGAGAGAGAGAGGAAAGGTCAGTTGGGAAGTGTTGCTCCGCAAAACCTGGGGGGCCGCTCCACAGCTCCTATTCCCAGGGGGCATGTCCACCGGGACTTCTGAGAGTCACTTGGCCACTCTCTTCCTGTTGGCCGGCACCAGGCGAGGGGCGGTGTTGTTGTTGAGATCGGCCCGAGGCAGGTCTTGCATGCTTTATCTTCCTGTCGCGGGTTCAGGAGGGTGCTCATCCCGTTAAAAAGTGGGGTTCGCCGTGGTGGTTGATCCTGCCCTCGTTGGCTTGGAGGGGCGGGGAGAAGCTAGCACCCTGTGGCCGTTGATGACCTTTTCCTGCACTTCTTCTCTATCCTCTTTTCCTCTCCGCTCGGGGGCACACCGGGCAGGGCTCGAAGAAGTCAGGAAGGGGAGAGAGAGTTGAAAGGTCGGTGGAGAAGTGTTGCTCCACCAAGCCCGGCGTGCCTTTCCCTGGCACCCTGTTCCTAGGGGACTTGTCCAACTTGACTTCGGAAAGTCACTTGGTCCATCTCTTCCTGCTGGGCGACGCCCAGCGGGGCGCCGGATGAGGGGGGAGGTTGGTCGTTGGCGGTTCTCGCATGCCTTTTCTTCCAGTCGCGGTGGCAGGAGGGTGCTTGTTCCCGTTAAGAAGGAGGATCACCTTGGAGATTGATCCTGCCCTCCTTGGTTTGGAGGGGTGAGAAGAAGCCGGCACCCAGTTGGGGGTGATGACCCTTTCCCGCACTTCTACTCCATCCTCTTTTCACTCAGCCCGGGGGCACAACCTCCGGGGCTGGGAAGGGTCGGGAACAGGAGAGAGAGAGGAATGGTCGTTGGGGAAGGGTTGCTCTTCCAAACACGGGTGACCGCTCCATAGCCCTTTTTACCCAGGGGGCCTGTCCACCGGGACCTCTGAGAGTCACTTGGCCCCTCTCTTCCTGCTGTCGGCCGCCGGGCTTGGGCAAGGTAGGGGGAGGCCGGTCTCTGGCCAAACTCGCACTGCTCTCCTTCCCATCGTGGGGGCAGGTGATTGCTGGTTTCTGTTACAAAAGGGGGGTCGCCGTGGTGGTTGATCCTGCCCTCGTTGGCTTGGAGGCACGGGGAGAATCCAGCCCCTGGTTGGGAATGAGGACACATTCCCTGCACTTTTACTCCATCCTCTTTTCACTCAGCCCTGGGGCACAGCCTCCGGGGCTGGGACGGGGTCAGGAAGGGGAGAGAAAGAGGAAAGCTCGGTGGGGAAGTGTTGCCCCGCCAAACCCAGGGTGCAACTCCATGGTGCCCTGTTCCTAGGGGGCGTGTCTAACGTGAACTCCGAGAGTCCCTTGGCCCCTCTCTTCCTGCTGTCTGCCGCCTGGCGTGGGGCGGGTTGGGCTGGGAGGTCGGTACCTGGCGAGTCTCCCTTGCCTTTCCTTTCCCTAGCGGTGAGAAGAGGCTGCTCGTTCCTGTTACGAATTGGGGGGTCGCAGTGTTGGTTGATCCTACACTCCTCGGCTTGGAGGGGCGGGGAGAAGCCGGCACCCGGTGGGCGGTGATGAACCTTTCTCGCAATTCTTCTCCATCCTCTTTTCCACTCCACCCGGGGTACAGCCTCCAGGGCTGGGACGGTTTCGGGAAGGTGAGAGAGAGAGTAAATTTCTGTGGGGAAGTGTTGCTCCGCCAAGCCCAAGATGTGCTCAGATGCGCCCTGTTCCCAGGGTTCGTTTCCAACTTGACCTCTGAGAGTCACTTGGCCCCTCTCTTCCTGCTGGACACCGCCCAGAGGGGGGCCGGCTGGGGGGTGATGTCAGTCCCTGGCCGGTCTCCCGAGCCTTCCCGTCATGGGGGCAGAAGTGTCCTGGTTCCTGTTACGAAGCTTGGGGTCGCCATGGTGTTTGAAACTCCCCTCCTCAGCTTGGAGGGGCATGGAGAAGCCGGCAACCTGTGGGCAGTGACGACCCTTTCCTGCAATTCTTCTCCATCCACGTTAACATTCCTCCCGGGTGCACAGCCTCCGGGGCTGGGACAGGGTCGGGAATGGGAGAGAGAGGAAAGGTCAGAGGGGAATTATTGCTCCGCCAAAGCCGGGGTGCCGACCCTGGCACCTTGTTCCCAGGGGGCGTGTCCAACTTGACCTCTGAGAGTTACTTGGCCCCACTCTTCCTATTGGGCGACGCCAGCTTGGGGCCTAATGGGGGGGAGGTCGGTCCCTAGAGGGTCTCGCATGCCTTTCCTTCCCGTCGAGGGTCCAGGAGGGTGCTCGTTCCCGTTATGAAGGGTGTTTACCGTGGTGATTCATCCTGCACTCTTTCGTTTGTAGGGGTGTGAAGAAGCCGGCACCCGATTGGGGGTGACGACCCTTTCCCGCACTTCTACTCCATCCTCAGTTCACTCAGCCCGGGGTCACAGCCTCCAGTGCTGGGTAGGGTAGGGAACAGGAGAGAGAGAGGAAAGGTCGGTGGAGAATGTTTGCTCCAACAAACCTGGGGGGATGCTCCACAGCACCTTTTTCCCAGGGGCCGTGTTCACCATACCTCCGAGATTCACTTAGCCCCTATATTCCTGCTTGCCTCCACCCGGCGGCGGGGGTGGTGTGCGGGGATTGGTTGGTCCGTGGCGGGTCTCGCGTGCTTTTCTTTCATGCCGCGAGGGGAGGAGGGTGCTCATCCCGTTAAAAAGTGTGGGGTCGCCGTGGTGGTTGATCCTGCCCTCGTTTGCTTGGAGGGGCGGGGAGAAGCAGGCAGCCTGTGGGCAGTGACGACCCTTTCCTGCACTTCTTCTCCATCCTCTTTTCCACTGGGCCTGGGGGCTCAGCCTCCAGGGCTCCGAGGAGTTGGGAAGGGGAGAGAGAGAGGAAAGGTCCGTGGAGAAGTGTTGCTCCACCAAGCCCGGGGGGCTGCTCCACAGCGCCTTTTTCCCAGGGGGTGTGTTCACCGGGACCTCCGAGAGTCACTTGGCCCCTCTCTTCCTGCTGTCCGCCACCCGGTGGGGGTCTGTGTAGGTGGGGAGGTCGGTCCTTGCTAGGTGTCGCGTGCTTTTCCTCCCAGTCGCGGGGGGAGGAGGGTGCTCATCCCTTTAAAAAGTGTGGGGTCGCAGTGGTCGTTGATCCTGCCCTCTTTGGCTTGGAGGGTCCGGGAGAAGCCGGCACCCTGTGGGCGGTGATGACCCTTTTTGCACTTCTCTCCATCCTCTTTTGCACACCGCTCGGGGGCACAGCCGGCAGGGCTCGGAGGAGTCGGGAAGGGGAGAGAGAGAGGAAATGTCGGTGGGGAGTGATGCTCCACCAGGCCGAGTTGCTGCTCCGTGGCACCCTGTTCCTAGGGGGAGTGTCTAACGTGACCTCTGAGAGTCACGTGGCCCCTCTCTTCCTGCTTTCCGCCGCCCAGAGTGTGGCGGGTTGGCCGGAGTTTGGTCCCTGAAGAGTCTCCCAAGCTTTTCCTTTCCGTCGGGTTGAGAGGAGGCTGCTCGTTCCTGTTACAACATGGGGGGTTGCCATTGTGGTTGATCCTCCCTTCCTCAGCTTGGAGGGGCATGGAGAAGCCGGCAGCCGTTGGGTGGTGAAGACCCTTTCCCGCACTTCTTCTCAATCCTTTTTAACATTCCGCCTGGGTGCACAGCCTCTGGGGCTGGGACGGGGTCGGGAATGGGAGAGAGAGAGTAAAGGTCGATGGGGAAGGGTTGTTCTGCCAAATCCGGGGGGCTGCTCCCCAGCGCCTTTTTCCCAGGGGGCGTATTCACCGGGACCTCCAAGCATGTCTTTGCCCGTCTCTTCCTGTTGGTGCTGCCTCACAGGGTGCGGTTTGGGGTGGGGAGATCGGTCCCTGGTGGGTCTCCTGTGCCTTTCCTTCCCATCCCGGTGGCAGGAGCGTGCTCATTCCAGTTACGAAGGGTGGTCACCATGGTGATTGATTCTGCCCTCCTTGGTTTGGAGGGGTGTGAAGAAACCGCGCACCTTGTGGGGGGTGACGACCCTTTCCCGCACTTCTATTCCATTCTCATTTCACTCAGCCTGGGGGCACAGCCTCCGTGGCTGGGAAGGGTCGTTAAAGAGAGAGAGAGAGGAAAGGTCGGTGGGGAAGTGTAACTCCGCCAAGTCCTGGATGCGCTCAGAGGCGCCCTGTCCCCAGGGTGCGTGTCCACCGGGACCTCCCAGCATCACTTTGCCCCGCTCTTCCTGTTTGCACCGCCCGACAGGGGGCGGTTTGGGGGGAGATCGGCCCCTGGCAGGTCTCCCGTGCCTTTCCTTCCCGTAACAGGGGCAGGTGGGTGCTCATTCCCATTACAATGTGAAGTGTGGCCGTGGTAGTTGATCCTGCCCACCTTGAATTGGAGGGGCTTGCCGAAGCCGGCAGCTGGTGGGCGGTGACGACGTTTTCCCGCACTTCTTCTCCATCTTCTTTAATATTCCTCCCGGGTGAACAGCCTGCGGGGCTGGGACGGGGTTGGGAATGAGAGAGAGAGTAAAGGTCTGTGGGGAAGGGTTGCTCCACCAAGCCCGGGATGCCCTCAAAGGTGCCCTGTTCCCAGGGTTTGTGCCCAACATGAACTCTGAGAGACATTTGGACCCTCTCTTACTGCTAGGGGCCGCCCAGCGGAGGGGTGAATGGGGCGTGAGGTCAGTCCCTGCCCCTTCGTCCAGGCCTTCCCGTCGCGTGGGCAAAAGGGTGCTGGTTCCTGTTACAAAGTGGAGTGTCGCCGTGGTAGTTGATCCTGCCCTCCTTGCATTGGAGGGGCTTGGAGAAGCCGGCTGCCGGTGGGCGGTGACGACCATTTCACGCACTTGTTCTCCATCCTCTTTTCCAATCCACCCTGGGGCACAGCCTGCAGGGCTGGGACGGGGTCGGGAAGGGGAGAGAAAGAGGAAAGATCGGTGGGGAAGGGTTTCTATGTGAAGCCTGGCGGGCCGCTTGAAGGGGCACTGTTCCCAGGTAACGTGTCCACCAGGACCTCCCAGCATCTCTTCCTTTTGGCACCGCCAGAAAGGGAGCATTTTGAGGGGGAGAGATCCGTCCCTAGTGGGTCTCGTGTGCCTTTCCTTCCCGTCGCGGGTCCAGGAAGGTGCTCATTCCTGTTATGAAGGGGGTTCACCGTGGTGATTGTTCCTGCCCTCTTTCGTTTGGCGGGGTGTGAGGAAGCCGGCACCTGGTTGGGGGTGACGACCCTTTCCCGTACTTCTTCTCCATCCTCATTTTACTCCACCCGGGGGCACAGTCTCCAGGGCTGGGAAGGTTCAGGAACAAGAGAGAGAGAGGAAAGGTCGGTGGAGAAGTGTTGCTCCACCAAGCCCGGGGTGCCGTTTTCTGGCACCCTGTTCCCAGGGGGCTTGTAAAACTTGACCTCCGAAAGTCACTTGGTCGATTTCTTCCTCCTGTGCACCGCCCAGCGGGGCGCTGGATGAAGGGGTAGGTTGGTCCCTGGCGGGTCTCGCACACCTTTCCTTTCTGACGTGGTGGCATGAGGGTGCTTGTTCCAGTTATGAAGGGGGCTCACAATGGTGATTGATCCTGCCCTCGTTGGTTAGGAGGGCTTTGAAGAAACCGGCACCCCTTGGGCGGTGAAGACCATTTCCCGCTCTTCTATTCCATCCTCTTTACGAATCCACTAAGGGCACAGCCTCCAGGGCTGGGACGGTGTCGGGAACGGGAGAGAAAGATGAAAGTTCGGTTGGGAGGTGTTGCTCCGCCAATCCCTAGGTGCTGCTCCGTGGCGTCCTGTTCCTAGGGGGAGTGTCTAACGTGACCTCCGAGAGTCACTTGGCCCCTGTCTTCTTGCTGTCCGCTGCCCGGTGTGGGGCGGGTTGGGCTGGGAGGTCGGTCCCTTGCGAGTCTCCCATGCCTTTGCTTGCCGTCGCGGTGAGAGGGGGCTGCTCGTTCCTGTTACGAAGTGGGGGGTCGCAGTAGTGGTTGATCCTGCACTCCTCGGCTTGGAGGGTAGGGGAGAAGCCGGCACCCGGTGGGCAGTGATGACCCTTTAACGCACTTCTTCTCCATCCTCTTTTCCACTCCACCCGGGGTACAGCCTCCAGGGCTGTGTCGGGGTTGGGAAAGTGAGAGAGAGAGTAAAGGTCTGTGGGGAAGGGTTGCTCCGCCAAGCCCGGGATGAACTCAGAGGCACCCTGTTCCCAGGGTTCGTGTCCAACCTGACCTCTGAGAGTTACTTGGCCTCTCTCTTCCTGCTGGGTGCCACCCAGCGGGGAGCCAGCTCGGGGGTGAGGTCTGTCCCTGGCCGGTCTCTCGGGCCTTCCCATCGCTGGGACAGAAAGGTGCTGGTTCCTGTTACATAGCTTGGGGTCGCCATGGTGTTTGATCCTCCCCTCCTTGGCTTGGAGGGGCATGGAGAAGTCTGCACCCTGTGGGTGGTGATGACCCTTTCCCACTCCTATTCTCCATCCTCTTTTCCACTCCGACCGTGGGCACAGCCTCCAGAGCTGGGAGGTGTCCTTAAGGGTAGAGAGAGGAAAGTTTGGTGGAGAGGTGTTTCTCCACCAAGCTCGGGGTGCCGCTCCCTGGCACCCTTTTCTAGAGGACTTGTCCAACTTCACCTCCGAGAGTCACTTGGCCCCTTTCTTCCTGCTGGGCGCTGCTCAGCGGGTTGCCAGGTTTGGGGGGGGGGTCTGTCCCCTTTTCTTCCCATCGTAATGGCAGGATGGTGCTCATTCCAGTTATGAAGAGGGTGTTACCATGGTGATTGATCCTGCCCTCGTTGTTTTGGATTGGTGTGAAGAAACCGGCACCCGGTGGGAGGTGACGACTTATTACCGCACTTCTACTCCATCCTCTTTTCACTCAGCCCTGGGGCACAGCCTCCGGGTCTGGGAAGGAAAGAGAGCGAGGAAAGGTCGGTGGGGAAGGGTTGGTCCACCAAGCTCTGGATGTGCTCAGCGGTGTCCTGTTTGCAGTGGGCATGTCCAACAGGACCTCCGAGCCTCGCATTGCCCCTCTCTTCCTGCCCACCGACGACCGCAAGGGGATTGGGTGGGGATGAAAGACTGGCCCTGGCGGGTCTCGCTTGACTTTCCTTCCCAACGCGGGGGGAGAAGGGTGCTTATTCCCGTTACAAAGTGGGGCGTCGCCGTGTTGGTTGCTCCTGCCCTCTTTGGCTTTGGGGGGCGGGGTGAAGCTGCACCCTGTGGGTGGTGACGACCCTTTCTCACACTTCTTCTCCATCCTCTTTTCCACTCCACCCAGGGTACAGCCTCCAGGGCTGGTACGGCGTCAGGAAAGTGAGAGAGAGAGTAAAGGTCTGTAAGGAAGGGTTGCTCCGCCAAGCCCGGAATGTGTTCAGAGGCTCCCTGTTTCCAGGGTTCGTGCCCAACGTGACCTGAGAGTCACTTGGCCCCTCCCTCCCTGCTGGGGGCCGCCCAGCGGGGTGCCGGCTGAGGGGTGAGTTCAGTCCCTGACTGGTCTCCCGGGCCTTCCCGTCGCGGGGGCAGAAGGGTGTTGGTTCCTATTACGACTTTGGGGTTCGCAATGGTGTTTAATCCTCCCCTCTTCAGCTTGGAGGGGCATGGAGAAGCCGGCACCCTGTGGGTGGTGAAGACCCTTTCTCACACTTCTTCTTCATCCTCTTTTCCACTCCGCCGGGGGGCAAAGATTCAGAGGCTGGGACGGGTTTGGGAATGGGAGAGAGAGGGTAAAGGTCAGTGCAGCAGGGTAGCTTGGTCAAGCTCGAGGGGCCGCTCTGCGGCGCCTTTTTCCTAGAGGGCTTGTGCACCTGGACCTCCGAACGTTCCTTGACACCTTTCTTCCTGCTGAATGCCCCCCAGACCGGGGACAGGTTGATGGGGGAAGTCGGTACCTAGCAGGTCTCTCAAAGATTTTCTTCCCTTCGATGGGGCAGGAGGGTGTTCATTCCCCTTAGAAAAAGGAGGATCACCATGGTTGTTGATCCTGCCCTCCTGTTCTTGGATGGGTGGGTAGAAGCCAGCGGCCTGTAGGAGGTGACGACCCTTTCCTGCACTTCTACTCCATCCTCTTTTCACTCCTCCAGGGGGCATGGCTTCCAGGGATGAGACGGGGTCGGGAAGGGGAGAGAGAGAGAAATGTTCTGTGGGGAAGCATTGCTCCGCCAAGCCCGGGGTGCCTCTTGAAGGGGCCCTGTTCCCAGGGGACTTGCCCACGGGGACCTACCGGCATCGCTTTGCCCATCTCTTCCTGTTGGCGCCGCCCGACAGGGGTTGTTTTGGAGGGGAGATCGGTCCCTGGCTGGTCTCGTGTGCCTTTCTTTCCCGTCGCGGAGGCAGGAGTGTGCTCTTTCCCGTTACAAAGTGGGGGGTCGCCTTCGTGGTTGATCCTGCCCTCTTTGGCTTGGAGGGGTGAGGAGAATGCGTCAGCAGGTGGGTGGTAAGGACCCTTTAACGCACTTCTTCTCCATCCTCTTTTCCACTCCACCCGAGGTACAGCCTCCAGGGCTGGTAAGGGGTCAGGAAGGTGAGAGAGTAAAGGTCTGTGGGGTAGGGTTGCTCCGCCAAGCCCGGAATGCGCTCAGAGGCTCCAGGTTTCCAGGGTTCGTGCCCAACGTGACCTCCGAGAGTCACTTGGACCCTCTTTTCCTGCTGTCCTCCACCCGGAGTGGGGTGGGTTGGGCTGGGAGGTCGGTCCCTGGCGGGTCTCCCACGCCTTTCCTTTCCGTCGCGGTGAGAGAAGGCTGCTGGTTCCTGTTACGATTTGGGGGGTCGCAGTGGTGGTTGATCCTGCACTCCTCGGCTTGAAGGGGCGGGGATAAGCCGGCACCCGGTGAGCGGTGATGACCCTTTAACGCACTTCTTCTCCATCCTCTTTTCCACTCCACCCGAGGTACAGCCTCCAGGGCTGGTACGGGGTCAGGAAGGTGAGAGAGAGAGTAAAGGTCTGTGGGGTAGGGTTGCTCCGCCAAGCCCGGAATGCGCTCAGAGGCTCCCTGTTTCCAGGGTTCATGCCCAAGGTGACCTCTGAGAGTCACTTGGCCCCTCCCTCCCTGCTGGGCGCCGCCCAGCAGGGTGCAGGCTGAGGGGTGAGTTCAGTCCCTGACTGGTCTCCCGGGCCTTCCCATCGCGGGGGCAGAAGGGTGTTGGTTCCTGTTATGAAGTTGGGGTTCGCAATGGTGTTTGATCCTCCCCTCTTCGGCTTGGAGGGGCATGGAGAAGCCGGCACCCTGTGGGTGGTGAAGACCCTTTCTCACACTTCTTCCCATCCTCTTTTCCACTCCGCCCCTGGGCACAGCCTCCAAGACTGGAAGGTGTCCTAAAGGGGACAGAGAGAGGAAAGGTTAGTGCGGAAGTGTTGCTCCGCCAAGCCTGGGGCGCCGTTCCCTGGCACCCTATTCCCAGGGGTCTTGTCCAACTTCACATCCTAGGGTCACTTTGCCCCTGTCTTCCTGCCTGGCTCTGCCCTGCAGCTTTCTGTTTTTGTTGGTGTAGTCGTTCCCTGGCAGGTCTTGCACCCCTTTCCTTCCCGTCTCGGTGGCAGGATGGTGCTCGTTCCAGTTGTGAAGGTATTGTTACCATGGTAATTGATTCTGCCCTCGTTTGTTTGGAAGGTTGTGAAGAAACTGGCACCCGGTAGGGGGTGACTACTTATTCCTGCACTTCTAATCCATCCTCTTTTCACTCAGTCCTGGGGCACAGCCTCCAGGGCTGGGAAGGGGAGAGACAGAGGAAAGGTCAGTGTGGAAGTGTGGCTCCACCAAGCCCTGGATGCGCTCAGTGGTGCCCTGTTCCCAAGGGGCATGTCCACCAGGACCTCAGAACCTCTCTTTGCCCTTCTTTTCCTGAATGCCGCCGACCGGCAGGGGATTGGGTGGGGATGGGAGTTGGGCCCTGGCGGGGCTCACGTGACTTTCCTTCCCAACGCGGGGGGAGGAGGGTGCTCATTCCCGTTACAAAGTGGGGCGTCACCGTGTTGGATGCTCCTGCCCTCCTCGGATTCGAGAGGCGGGGTGAAGAAGGCACCCTGTGGGTGGTGACGACCCTTTCTCGCACTTCTGCTTCATCCTCTTTTCCAATCCGCCCTGGGGCACAGCCTCAGAGGCTGGGACGGGGTCGGGAATGGGAGAGAGAGGAAAGGTCGGTGGGGAAGTGTTGCTTCGCCAAGCTCGGGGGCCGCTCTGTGGCGCCTTGTTCCCAGGGGGCTTGTGCACCTGGACTTCCGAACATCTATTGACCTCTGTCTTCCTGCTGAACGCCCCTCCGGCCGGGGACGGGTTGATGGGGTAGGTGGGTACCTAGAGGGTCTCTCATGCCTTTTCTTCCCTTTGTGGAGGCAGGATGGTGTTCGTTCCCCTTATTTAGGGGGGGTCACCATGGTTGTTGATCCTTCCCTCCTGTTTTGGAGGGGTGGGTAGAAGCTGGCAGCCTGTGGGAGGTGATGACCCTTTCCTGCACTTCTACTCCATCCTTTTTTCACTCCGCCCGGGGGCATGGCTTCCAGGGCTGAGACGAAGTCGGGAAGGGGAGAGAGAGAGAAAAGGTCTGTGGGGAAGCTTTGCTCCGCTAAGCCCAGGGTGCCGCTTGAAGGGGCCCTGTTCCCAGGGGACGTGTCCACCGGGATCTCCCAACATCGCTTTGCCCATATCTTACTATTGGCGCCGCCAGACTGGGGGCGTTTTGGGGGGGAAATAGGTCCCTGGCACGTCTCGTGTGCCTTTATTTCTCCTCACGGAGACAGGAGTGTGCTCTTTCCCGTTACAAATTAGGGGGTCTCAGTGGTGGTTGATCCTGCCTTCTTTGGCTTAGAGGGGCGAGGAGAATCTGTCAGCCGGTGGACGGTGACGACCCTTTAACGCATTTGTTCTCCATCCTTTTTTCCAATCCACTAAGGGCACAGCCTCCTGGGCTGGGATGGGGTCTTGAAGGGGAGAGAAAGAGGAAAGTTCGGTGGTGAAGTTTTGCTCCGCCAAGCCCGGGGTGCCGCTCCGTGGCGCCCTGTTCCTAGGGGGCATGTCTAACGTGACCTCTGAGATTCACTTGGCCCCTCTCTTCCTGCTGTCCGCCGCCCGGGCTGGGGTGGGTTGGGCTGGGAAGTCGGTCCCTGGAGAGTCTCCCACGCCTTTCCTTTCAGTTGCGGTGAGAGGAGGCTGCTGGTTCCTGTTACGAAGTGGGGGGTCGCAGTGGTGGTTGATCCTGCACTCCTCAGCTTGGAGGGGTGGGGAGAAGCCAGCACCCGGTGGGCAGTGATGAACCTTTCCTGCACTTCTTCTCCATCCTCTTTTCCACTCCGTCCGGGGGCTTAGTCTCAGAGGCTGGGACGGGATCAGGAATGGGAGAGAGAGAGGATAGGTCGGTGGGGATGAGTTGCTTCGCCAAGCTCGGGGGGCCGCTCTGCGGCGCATTGTTCCCAGGGGGCTTCTGCACCTGGACCACCAAACGTCGCTTGACCCCTCTCTTCCTGCTGAACCCCCCTCCGTCCGGGGTCGGGTTGATGGGGGAGGTCGGTACCTAGCGGATCTCTCATGCCTTTTCTTCTCTTCGCGGGGGCAGGAGGGTGTTCGTTCCCCTTAGGAAGAGGGGGATCACCATGGTTGTTGATCCTGCCCTCCTGGTCTTGGAGGGATGGGTAGAAGCCCGCAGCCGGTGGGAGGTGACGACCCTTTCACGCACTTCTACTCCATCCTCTTTTCACTCAGCCCAGGGGCACAACCTCCGGGGCTGGGAAGTGGCGGGAAGGGGAGAGAGAAAATAAAGGTCGGTGGGTAAGGGTTGCTCCGCCAATCCAGGTGGGGTGCTCCACAGCGCCTTTTTCCCAGGGGGCATATGGAGAAGCTGGCAACCTGTGGGCGGTGATGAACCTTTCCCACACTTCTTCCCATCCTCTTTAATATTCCGCCCGGGTGCACAGCCTCCAAGGCTGGGACGAGGTCGTGAATGGGAGAGTGAGGAAAGGTCGGTGGGGAAAGGTTGTTTCGCCAAACCCGGGGGGCCGATCCACAGCTCCTATCCCAGGGGACGTGTCCACCAGGACCTCTGAGAGTCACTTTGCCACTCCCTTCCTGTTGGCCGACACCTTGCGGGGGGAGGTGTTGGTGGGGAGGTCGGCCCATGGCGGTTCTCGCGTGCTTTTCCTTCCCGTTGCGCGGGATGGAGGGTTCTCATCCCATTAAAAGTAGGGGTCACCGTGGTGGTTGATCCTGCCCTCATTGGCTTCGAGGGGCGGGGAAAACCCGGCACCCTGTGGGAGGTGATGACCCTTTCCTGCACTTCTTCTCTATCCTCTTTTCCACTCCGCTAGGGGGCACAGCCGGCAGGGCTCGAAGGAGTCGGGAAAGGGAGAGAGAGTGGAAAGGTCCGTGGAGATATTTTGCTCCACCAAGCCCGGGGTGCCATTCCCTGGCACCCTGTTCCCAGGGTCTTTTCCAACTTGACCTCCGAAATTCACATGGTCCATCTCTTCCCGCTGGGCGATGCCCAACGGGGCGCCGGATGAGTGGGGAGGTTGGTCCCTGTCGGTTCTCACACGCCTTTCATTCCCATCGCGATGGCAGGAGGGTGCTTGTTCCAGTTATGAAAGGGGATCACCATGGTTATTGATCCTGCCCTCGTTAGTTTGAAGGGCTTTGAAGAATCCAGCACCCAGTGGGCAGTGATGACCCTTTCCCGCTCTTCTCCTCCATCCTCTTTTCCCTCCGCATGGGGGCACAGACTCCAGGGCTGGGATGGTGTTGGGAAAGAGAGAGAGAGAGTAAAGGTCGATGGGGAAGCGTTGCTCTGCCAAGCCCTGGATGTGCTCACAGGCGCCCTGTCCCCAGTGGGCATGTGCACTGGGACCTCCCAGCATCACTTTGTCCCTCTCTTCCTGTTGGCTCCGCCTGAGAGGGGGCAGTTTGGGGGAGAGATCGGTCCCTGGCGGGTATCGCGTGACTTTCCTTCCTATCGCAGGGGCAGGATGTTGCTTGTTCCAGTTATGAAGGAGGTTTAACCACGGTGATTGATCCTGCCCTCCTTGGATTGTAGCGGCTTGGAGAAGCCGGCAGCCGGTGGGGGATGGTGACTTATTCCCGCACTTCTACTCCATCCACTTTTCACTCAGCCCTGGAGCACAGCCTCCGGGCCTGGGAAGGGGAGAGACAGAGGAAAGTCTGTGGGGAAGCGTTGCTCCGCCAAGCCCGGGGTGCCCCTTGAAGGGGCCCTGTTCCCAGGGGACATGTCCACCAGGACCACCCAGCATCGCGTTGCCCATCTCTACCTGTGGCCCCGCCAGACAGAGGGCGGTTTGGGGGGAGAGATCAGTCCCTGGCAGGTCTCGCGTGCCTTTCTTTCCCGTTGTGGAGGCAGCAGTGTGCTCTTTCCCATTACAAAGTGGGGGGTCGCCGTGGTGGTTCATCTTGCCCTCTTTGGCTTGGAGGGGCGAGGGGTATCCGGCAGCCAGTGTGCGGTGACGACCCTTTCCCGCACTTGTTCTCCATCCTCTTTTCCAATCCACTAAGGGCACAGCCTCCGGGCCTGGGACAGGGTCGGGAAGGGGACAGAGATAGGAATGGTTGGTTTGGAAGGGTTGCTCCGCCAAGTCCTGAGCGCAGCTCCGTGGAGCCTGCTTCCCAGGGGGGGTGTCCATCAGGACCTCCGAGAGTCACTTGGCCCCTCTCTTCCTGCTATCCGCCGCCTGGCACGGGTCGGGTTGTGGGGGAGGTCGGTCTCTGGCGGGTCTCGCATCCTTTCTTTCCCATCCCGGGGGGAGGAGGGTGCTATATCCCTTTATGAAGGGGGGGTCGCCATAGTTGTTGATCCTGCCATTGTTGGCTTGGATGCCCGGGGAGAACTCGGCACCTGGTGGGGGGTGATGACACTTTCCTTGCACTTCTAATCCATCCTCTTTTCACTCAGCCCTGGGCACAGCTTCCGGTGCTGGGACGGGGTTGGGAAGATAAGAAATAGAGGAAAGGTCGGTGGGAAAGAATGGCTGCACCAATGCCGGGGAGCCGCTCCTTGACGCCCTGTTGCCAGGGGGTGTGTCCAACATGACCTCCGAGAGTCATTTGGCCCCTTTCTTCCTGCTGGGAGACGCCCGTCGGTTGGCGGGGTGGGGGGAGAGGATGGTCCCTGTTGGGTATAGCACGATTTTCCTTCCCATCGCGTGGGCAGTTTGGTGCTCATTCCCGTTATGAATGTGGGGTCACCATGGTGATTGATCCTGCCCTCGTTGGTTTGGAGGGGTGTGAAGAAGTCGGCACCAGGTTGGTTGTGACGACAATTTCCTGCACTTCTACTCCATCCTCTTTTCACTCAGCCTGGGGGCACAACCTCTGGGGGCTGAGAAGGGTCAGGAAGGGGAGAGAGAGAGGAAAATTCGGTGGGGAAGGGTTGCTCCGCCAAGCCCGGTGGGCTGCTCCACAGCGCCTTTATCCCAGGGGGTGTGTCCACAGGGACCTCCGAGAGTCACTTGGCCCCTCTTCCCTGCTGGCCGCCACCCGGTGGGGTACGGTGTGGGTGGGGAGTTCAGTCCCTGGCAGGACTCGCACGCCTTTCCTTCCCGTTGAGGTGGCAGGAGGGTGTTCATTTTTATTACAAAGTGGGGTACACCTTGGTGGTTGCTCCTGCCCTCTCCGGCTTGGGCGGTGAGGACCCTTTCCTGCACTTGTTCTCCATCCTCTGTTCCAATCCACCCTGGGGCACAGCCTCCGGGGCTAGGACAGAATTGGGAAGGGTAGAGAGAGGAAAGGTCGGTGGGGAAGGGTTGCTCCGCCAAACCCGGGGGGCCGCTCCACAGCGCCTTTTTCCCAGGGGGTGTGTCCACCGGGATCTCCGAGATTCACTTGGCCCCTCTATTCCTGCTGGCCTCCACCCGGTGGTGGCGATGTGTGGGGGTGGTCTGTCTCTGGTGGGTCTCGCGTGCTTCTATTTCCCGTTGCGGCGGGAGGAGGGTGCTCATCCCATTACAAAGTGGGGTGTCACCGTGGTGGTTGATCCTGCCCTCGTTGGCTTGGAGGGGTGGGGAGAAGCCAGCACCCTGTGGGCAGTGACGACCCTTTCCTGCACTTCTTCTCCATCCTCTTTAACATTCCGCCGGGGTGCACAGCCTCTGGGGCTGGGAAAGGGTCGGGAATAGGAGAGAGAGAGGAAAGGTCGGTGAGGAAGGGTTGCTCCGCAAAAACCCGGGGGGCCTTTTCACAGTGCCTTTTTCCCAGGGGGCATGTCCACCGGGTCCTCCGAGAGTCATTTGGACCCTCTCTTCCTGCTGGCCGCCACCCGGCAGGGGGTGGTGTGGGTGGGGAGGTCAGTCCTTGGCGGGTCTCCCATGATTTTCCTTCCCATCGCGGGGGGAGGAGGGTGCTCATCCCTTTAAAAAGTGGGGGGTCGCCTTGGTGGTTGATCCTGCCCTCCTTGCCTTGGAGGGGCGGGGAGATGCCGGCACCCTCTGGGCGGTGTTGACCCTTTCCTGCACTTTTTTTCCATCCTCTTTTCCACTCCGCCTGGGGGCACAGCATCCAGGGCTGGGAGGAGTCGGGAAGGGGAGAGAAAGAGGAAAGGGTGGTGGGGAAGTGTTGCTTCGCTAAGCCCAGTGTGCCACTTGAAGGGGCCCTGTACCCAGGGGACGTGTCCACCGGGACCTCCCAGCATCGCTTTGCCCATCTCTTCCTGTTGGCGCCGCCTGATGGGGGGCAGTTTGGGGTGGGAGATCTATCCCTGGAGGGTCTCGCGTGCCTTTCTTTCCCGTCGCAGAGGCAGGAGTGTGCTTTTTCCCGTTACAAAGTGGGTGGTCGCCGTGGTGGTTGATCCTGCCCTCTTTTGCTTGGAGGGGCGAGGAGAATCCGGCAGCCGATAGGTGGTGAAGACCCTTTCCCGCACTTGTCCTCCATCCTCTTTTCCAATCCACCTTGGGGCATAGCCTCGGTCCTGGGATGGTGTTGGGATTGGTAGAGAGAGGAAAGGTCACAGGGGAAGTGTTGCTCCGCCAAGGCGGGGGTGCCGCTCCCTGGCACAATGTTCCCAGGGGGGTGTCCAACTTGAACTCTGAGAGTTAATTGGCCCCACTCTTCAGGTTGGGCGACGCCGGGTGGGGGCTGGATTGGCGGGAGGTCGTTCCCTAGAGGGTCTCGCATGCCTTTCCTTCCAGTCACGGGTCCAGGAGAATGCTCATTCCCGTTATGAAAGGGGTTCATCGTGGTGATTGATCCTGCCCTCTTTCGTTTGGATCGGTGTGAAGAAGCTGGCACCCGGTTGGGGGTGACGACCCTTATCCGCATTTCTACTCCATCCTCTTTTCACTCAGCCCAGGGGCACAACTTCCGGGGCTGGGCAGGGTCGGGAAGGGAAGAGAGAAAAGAAAGGTCATTGGGGAAGGGTTGCTCCGCCAAGCCCGGTGGGCTGCTCCACAGCGCCTTTTTCCCAGGGGGCGTGTCCACCGGGACCTCTGAGGGTCACTTGACCCCTCTCTTCCTGCTGTCCTCTGCTGGGCTATGGGCGGGGAAGGGGGCAGGTCGGTCTCTGGTCGGACTCGCACTGCTCTCCTTCCCATCGCGGGGGCAGGTGGCTGCTCGTTCGCGTTACGAATGGGGGGTCGCTGTGGTGGTTAATCCTGCCCTCATTGACTTGGAGGAGCGGGGAAACTCAGAGTCAGTTGGCCCCTCTCTTCCTGATGGCCTCGCTGGGCGGGAGCAGTGTGCGGGGTGAGGTCGGTTCGTGTTGGGTCTTGCGTGCTTTTCTTTCCCGTCGCGGGGGACGTAGGGTGCTCATCCCATTAAAAAGTGAGGGGTCGCCATGGTGGTTGTACCTGCCCTCGTTTGCTTGGAGGGGCGGGGAGAAGCCGGCACCCTGTGGTCAGTGACAAACCTTTCCTGCAATTCTTCTTTTCCACTGGGCTTGGGGGCACAGCCTCCAGGTCTCCGAGGAGTCGGGAAGGGGAGATAGAGAGGAAAGGTCGTTGGGGAGTATTGCTCTGCCAGCCCGGGTGCCGTTCCCTGGCACCCTGTTCCCAGGGGCCTGCCCAACTTGACCTTGGAGATTCACTTGGCCCCTCTCATCCTGCTGGGCACCACCTGGCGGGGGGGCGGGTAATGGAGGAGTTCGGTCCCTGGCAGGTCTCGCATGCCTTTCCATCCCGTCGCGGTGGCAGGAGGGTGCTCATTCCAGTTACGAAGGGGGGTCACCATGGGGATTGATTCTGCCCTCGTTCGTTTGGAGGGATGTGAAGAAACCGGCACCCTGTGGGGGATGACAATCCTTTCCCCCACTTCAACTCCATCCTATTTTCACTCAGCCTGGGGGCACAGCCTCCGGGGCTGGGAAGGGTCCGGAAAGCGAGAGAGAGAGACAGGATATGTTGGTGGGGAAGGATCGCTCCTCCAAGTCCTGGATGCGCTCAGAGGCTCCCTGTGCCCAGGGGGCGTGTCCACCGGGACCACCCAGCATCGCTTTGCACCTCTCTTCCTGTTGGTGCCGCGCAACGGGGCGGTTTGGGGGGGGAGAACGGTCCCTGGCAGGTCTCGCATGCTTTTCCTTCCCGTCGCGGTGTCAGGAGTGTGCTCTTTCCCATTACCATGGTGGTTGATCCTGCCCTCCTTGGCTTGGAGGTGCGAGGAGAATCCGGCAGCCAGTGGGTGTTGATGAATCTTTCCCGCACTTGTTCTCCATCCTCTTTTCAAATCCACCCTGGGGCACAGCCTCCTGGGCTGGGATGGTGTCAGGAAGGGAACAGAGAGAGGAAAGGTCGTTGGGGAAGGATAGCTCCACCAAGGCCGGGGTGTCGCTACCTGGCAACCTGTTCCCAAAGACCGTATCCAACTTGACCCCTGAGAGTCACTTGGCTCCACTCTTTCTGTTGGGCGACGCTGGCTGGGGGCTGAATGGGGGTGAGGTCGGTCCCTTGCGGGTCTCGCATGCCTTTCCTTCCCGTCGCGGGTCCAGGAGGGTACTCGTTCCCGTTATGAAGTGGATTCACCGTGGTGATTGATCCTGCCCTCTTTTGTTTGGAGGGCTGTGAAAAGCCGGCACCCGTTTGGGGGTGATGACCCTTTCCCGCACTTCTACTCCATCCTCTTTTCACTCAGCCCTGGGGCACAACATCCGGGGCTGGTAAGGGTCGGGAATGGGAGACAGATAAGGTCGTTGGGGAAGGGTTGCTCCGCCAATCCCGCCAATCCCGGGGGGCCGCTCCATAGCGCCTTTTTCCCAGGGGGCGTGTCCACCGGGACCTCTGAGAGTCACTTGGCCCCTCTCCTCCTGCTGTCGGCCACTGGTCTTGGGCAGGGTAGGGGGGAGTTCGGTCACTGTCCGGACTCTCACTGCTCTCCTTCCCATCACGGGGGCAGGTGGGTGCTGGTTTCCATTACGATTGGGGGGTCGCCGTGGTGGTTGATCCTGCGCTCGTTGATTTGGAGGCGTGGGGAGACTCCAGCACCTGGTTGGGAATGAGGACACTTTCCCTGCACTTCTACTCCATCCTCTTTTCACTCAGCCCTGGGGCACAGTCTCCAGGGCTGGGACGGGGTCGGGAAGGGGAGAGAAAGAGGAAAGTTCGGTGGGGAATTGTTGCTCCTCCAAGCCCGGGATGCTGCTCCGTGGTGCCCTGTTCCTAGGGGGCGTGTCTAACGTGACCTCTGAGAGTCACTTGGCCCATCTCTTCCTGCTGTGAGCCGCCCTGCGTGGGGCGGGTTGGGCTGGGAGGTCGGTCCCTGGTGAGTCTCCCACGCCTTTCCTTTCCCTCGCGGTGAGAGGAAGCTGCTCGATCCTGTTACGAAGTGGGGAGTCACAATGTTGGTTGATCCTGCACTCCTCAGCTTGGAGGGGCGGGGAGAAACCTGCACGCGGTAGGTGGTGATGACCCTTTCCCGCACTTTTTCTCCATCCTCTTTTCAACTACAACCGGGGTACAGCCTCCAGTGCTGGGACGGGGTCAGGATGGTGAGAGAGAGAGTAAAGGTCTGTATGGAGATGTTGCTCTGTCAAGCTCAGGATGCGCTCAGAGGCGCTGTTTCCAGGGTTCTTGTCCATCGTGACGTCTGAGACTCACTTGGCCCCTCTCTTCCTGCTAGGTGCCGAAAACCAGGGGTTGGCTGGTGGGTGAGATCAGTCCCTGGCCGTTCTCCCGGGCCTTCCTGTCGTGGGGCAGAAAGGTCCTGGTTCCTGTTACGAAGCGGGGGGTCGCCATGTGTTTGATCCACCCCTCCTCGGCTTGGAGGGGCATGGAGAAGCCGGCACCTGTGGGTGGTGATGACCCTTTCACGCACTTCTTCCCATCCTCTTAACATTCCGCCCGGGTGCACAGCCTCCAGGGCTGGGACGGGGTCGAGAATGGGAGAGAGAGAGGAAAGGTCGGTGGGGAAGGATTGCTCCGCCAAACCCGGGGGGCTGCACCAAAGCTCCTATTCCCAGGGGTCGTGTCCACCGGGACCTCTGAGAGTACCTTGGCCACTCTCTTCCTGTTGGCGCCACCCGACGGGGTCGGTGATGGTGGGGAGGTCGGCCCGTGGTGGGTCTCGCGTGCTTTTCCTTCTTGTCGCCGGGGGATGAGGGTGCTCATCCCGTTAAAAACTGGGAGGTCGCCTTAGTGGATGATCCTGCCCTCTTTGGCTTGGAGAGGCGGGGAGAAGCCGGCACCCTGTGGGCATTGATGACCCTTTTCTGCACTTCTTCTCTATCCTCTTTTCCACTCTGCTCGGGGGCACAGCCCACAGGGCTCAAAGGAATCGGGAAGGGGAGAGAGAGTGGAAAGGTCGGTGGAGAAAAGATGCTCCACCAAGCCCGGGGTGCCATTCCCTGGCACCCTGTTCACAGGGGGCTTGTCCAACTTGACCTCCGAAAGTCACTTGGTCCATCTCTTTATGCTGGGCACCGCCCAGCGGGGCGCCGAATGATGGGGGAGGTTGTTCCCTGGTGGGTCTCGCATGCCTTTCCTTCCCGTCGCGGTGGCAGGATGGTGCTTGTTCCAGTTATGAAGGGGGCTCACCATGGTGATTGATCCTCCCCTCTTTCATTTGGAGGGGTATGAAGAAGCCGGCACCCGGTTGGGGGTGAGGACCCTTTCCTGCACTTCTACTCCATCCTCATTTCACTCAGGCTGGGGGCACAGCCTCCAGGGCTGGGAAGGTTAGGGAACAGGAGAGAGATAGGAAATGTCGGTGGGTAAGGATTGCTCCGCCAAACCCGGGGGGCCGCTCCACAGCTCCTTTTCCCAGGGGGCATGTCCACCGGGACTTCCCAGCATCGCTTTGCCCCTCTCTTCCTGTTGGCGCCCCCCGACAGGGGGCAATTTGGGGGGAAATCGGTCCCTGACCGTGCTCGCGTGCCTTTCCTTCCGTCGAAGGGACAGGAGGGTGGTCATTCCCATTACAAAGTGGAGTGTCTCCGTGGTAGTTGATCTTGCCCTCCTTGGATTGGAGGGTCTTGGAGAAGCCGGCAGCCGGTGGGCGGTCACGACCTTGTCCAGCACTTCTTTTCCATCTTATTTAACATTCCGCCCGGGAGCACAGCCTCCAGTGTTGGGACGGGATCGGGAATGGGATAGAGAGAAGAAATATCGGTGGGGAAGGGTTGCTACACGAAGCCCGGGGGGCGTCTCCACGGCGCCCTGTTCCCAGGGGTCGTGTCCATCGACACCTCCCAGAATCGCTTTGCCCCTCTCTGCCTGTTACCGCCGCCCGACAGGGGGCAGTTTTGGGGGAAGATCGGTCCCTGGCGGGTATCACGTGCCTTTCCTTCCCATCAGAGGGACTGGAGGGTGCTCATTCCCGTTACAAATGGAGTGTCACTCTGGTAGTTGATACTGCCCTCCTTGGATTGGAGGGGCTTGCAGAAGCCGGCAGCCCGTGGGTGGTGACGACCTTTTTCCCCACTTCTCCATTTTCTTTAACATTCCGCCCGGGTGCACAGCCTCCAGAGCTGGGACGGGGTCGAGAATGGGAGAGAGAGAGGAAAGGTAGGTGGGTAAGCGTTGCTCTGCCAAGCCCGGGATGCACTCAGATGTGCCCTGTTCCCAGGGTTCGTATCCAACCTGAACTCTGAGAGTCATTTGTCCCCTCTCTTTCTGCTGGGTGCCACCCAGCAGGGTCCGGCTGGGGGGTGAGGTCAGTACTTGGCCAGTCTCACGGGCCTTCCCATCGTGGGGGCAGAAGGGTGCTGGTTCCTGTAATGAAGCTGGGGGTCGCCATGGTGTTTGTCCCTCCCTTCCTAGACATGGAGGGGCATGGAGAACCTTGCAACCTGTGGGCGGTGATGACCCTTTCCTGCAATTCTTCTCCATCTTCTTTAACATTCCACTCGGGTGCACAGCCTCTGGGGCTGGGAAGGGGTCGGGAATGGGAGAGAGAGAGGAAATGTCGGGGAAGGGTTGCTCCGCCAAACCTGGGGGGTTGCTCCACAGCGCCTTTTTCCCAGGGGGCATTTCCACCGGGACCTCCAATAGTCACTTGGCCCCTCTCTTCCTGCTGGAGGCCACACAGCGCAGGGCGGTGTGGGTGGGGAGTTCGGTTCGTGGCGGGGCTCGCGTGCTTTTCCTTCCCATCTCGGGGGAATAAGGCGGCTCATCCCGTTAGAAAGTGGTGGGTCGCCGTGGTGGCTATTCTTACTCTCGTTGGCTGGGAGGGGCGGGGAGAAGCCGACACCCTGTGGGCGGTGTTGACCCTTTCCTGCACTTCTTCTCCATCCTCTTTTCCACTCTGCTCGGGGGCACAGCCGGTAGGGCTCGGAGAAGTTGGGAAGGGGAGTGAGAGAGGAAAAGTCGGTGGAGAAGTGTTGCTCCAACAATCCCGATGTGCCGTTCCCTGGCACCCTGTTCCCAGGAGGCTTGTACAGCTTGACCTCCGAAAGTCACTTGGTCCATCTCTTCCTGACAGGCGCCGCCCAGCGGGGCGCCGGATGAGGGGGGAGTTTGGTCCCTGGCGGGTCTCACACGCCTTTCCTTCCCGTTGCAGGGGCAGGAGGGTGCTTATTCCCATTACAAAGTGGAGTGTCGCCGTGGTAGTTGATCCTGCCCTCCTTGGATTGGAGGGGCTTGGAGAATCTGGCAGCCTGTGGGCGGTGAGGACCTTTTCCCGCACTTCTTCTCCATCTTCTTTAACATTCCACCCTGGTGCACAGCCTCCGGGGCTGGGATGGGGTCTGGAATGGGAGAGAGAAGAAAGATCGGTGGGGAAGGGTTGCTACGCGAAGCCCAGGGGGCCGTTGCATGGTGACCTGTTCCCAGGTGGAGTGTCCACTAGGACCTCCGAGCCTCGCTTGGCCCCTCTCTTCATGCCCGCCACAGACAGGCAGGTGATGGGGTGGGGTTCGAGGTCAGTCCCTGGTGGGTCTCACGCGCCTTTCCTTCACATCGCGGTGGGAGGAGGGTTCTCATTCCTATTACAAAGTGGGGTACATCGTGGTGGTTGCTCCTGCCCTCTCCGGCTTGGAGGGGTGGGGTGAAGCTGGCACCCTGTGGGCGGTGATGAACCATTCCCGCACTTCTTCTCCATCTTCTTTTCCAATCCACCCTGGGGCACAGCCTCCGGGGCTGGGAAGGGGTTGGGAAGGGTAGAGAGAGGAAAGGTCAGAGGGGAAGTTTTGCTCCGTGAAGGCCGGGGTGCCGCTCCCTGGCACCCTGTTCTCTCTTCCTGCTGGGGGCCGCCCAGCGGGGGGCCGGATGGGGAGTGAGGTCAGTCCCTGCCCGGTCGTCCGGGCCTTCCCGTCGCGTGGGAACCGTGCTGGTTCCTGTTACAAAGTGGAGTCTCGCCTTGGTATTTGACCCTGCACTCCTTGGATTGGAGGGGCTTGGAGAAGCCGGCAGCCGGTGGGTGGTGACGACAATTTCCCGCACTTGTTCTTCATCCTCTTTTGCAATCCACCATGGGGCACAGCCTCCGGGGCTGGAACGGGGTCGGGATGGGGAGAGAAAGACGAAAGTTCGGTGGGGAAGTGTTGCTCCGTCAACTCTGGGGTGCCGCTCCGTAGTGCCCTGTTCCTAGGGGGCGTGTCTAACATGACCTCCGATAGTCACTTGGCCCCTCTCTTCCTGCTGTCTGCCGCCCAGCATGGGCCGGGTTGCTCTGGGAGGTCGGTCCCTGGCAAGTCTCCCACGCCTTTCCGTTCCGTCGCGGTGGAAGGAGGGTGCTTGTTCCAGTTATGAAGGGGGCTCACCATGGTGATTGATCCTGCCCTCGTTGGTCTGGAGGGCTTGGAAAAAACCGGCATCCGTTGGGCGGTGATGACCCTTTCCTGCTCTTCTACTCCATCCTCTTTTCATTCTGCCCAGGGCACAGCCTCCGGTGCTGGGAAGAGTGGGAAGGGGAGAGAGAGAGGAAAGTTCGGTGGGAAGGGTTGCACCGCCAAGCCCTGAATACCCTCACAGGTGCCCTGTCCCCAGTGGGCGTGTCCATCGGGACCTCCCAGCATTGCTTTGCTCCTCTCTTCCTGTTGGCGCCGCCCGACAGGGGGTGGTATGGGGAGAGATCGGTAACTGGTGGGTCTCGCTTGCCTTTACTTCCCGTTGCACAGGCAGGAGGGTGCTCATTCCCATTATAAAGTGGAGTGTCGCCATGGTAGTTGATCCTGCCCTCCTTGGATTGGAGCGGCTTGGAGAAGCCGGCAGCCGGTGGGCAGTGACGAACTTTTCCCGCACTTCTTCTCCATCTTCTTTAATATTCCGCCCGGGTGCACAGCCTCTGGGGCTTGGATGGGGTCGTGAATGGGAGAGAGAGAAGAAAAATCGGTGGGGAAGGGTTGCTACGCGAAGCCCGGGGGGCCGTTGCAGGGCGCCCTGTTCCCAGGGGGCATGTCCCCCAGGACCTCCGGGCCTCGCTTGACCCCTCTCTTCATGCCCGCCGCCGACAGGCATGGGATGGGGTGGGGTTCTAGGTCAGGCCCTGGCGGGTCTCGCGCGCCTTTCACGTCGCGGAGTGAGGAGGGTGCTTATCCCATTAAAAAGTGGGATGTGGCCCTGGTGGTTTCTCCTGCAATCTTCTGCTTGGAGGGGCGGGATGAAGCCAGCACCCTGTGGGCGGTGATGACCCTTTGACGAACTTGTTCTCCATCCTCTTTTCCAATCCACCCTGGGGCACAGCCTCCGGGGCTGGGACGGTGTTTGGAAGGGGAGAGAGGATAGGTTGGTGGGGAAGGGTTGCTCCGCCACGCCGTGGTACCGCTCCGTGATGCCCGGTTCCCAGGGGGTGTATCCATCGGGACCTCTGAGAATCACTTGGCCCCTCTCTTCCTACTATCTGCCGCCCGGCATGGGTCGGGGTTGGGGGGAGGTCCGTCTCTCTTGGGTCTTGCATTCTTTCCTTCACATCTCGGGGGCAGGAGAGTGCTCGTTCCCTTTACGAAGGGGGAGTCGCGTGGTGGTTGATCCTGCCCTTCTTGGCTTGGACGCACAGGGAGACGCTGGCACCTGGTGGGGGGTGACGGCACTTTCCGTGCACTTTTACTTCATCCTCTTTTCACTCAGCCCTGTGGCACAGCCTCCGGGCCTGGGACTGCGTAGGGAAGGGGAGAGAGAGAGGAAAGGTCGGTGAGGAAGTGTTTCTCCGCCAAGGCCATGGTGCTGCTCAGTGGCACCCTGTTCCCAGGGGGCGTGTCCACTGGGAACTCCCAGCATCGCTTTGCCACTCTCTTCCTGTTAGCGTAGACTGACGAGGGCGGTTGTGGTGGGAGAACCGTCTCTGGCGGGTCTCGCGTACCTTTCTTTCCCGTCTCAGAGGCAGGAGTGTGCTGTTTCCCGTTACAAAGTGCGGGGTCGCAGTGGTGGGTGATCCTGCAATTATCCGCTTGAAGGGGCGGGGAGAAGCCAGCAACCTGTGGGCAGTGAACACCATTTCCTGAACTTCTTCTCCATCCTCTTTAACATTCCGCCAGGATTCACAGCCTTCGGGGCTGGGACGGGGTCGGGATTGTGAGAGAGAGAGGAAAGGTCGGTGGGGAAGGCTGCTCCACCAAGCCGGGGTTGCACTCAGAGGCGCTCTGTTCCCAGGGTTCGTGTCCAATGTGACCTCTGAGTTTCACTTGGCCCCTCTCTTCCTGCTGGGCACTGCCCAGCGGGGGGCCGGCTGGGTGGTGAGGTCAGTCCCTGGCCGATCTCCCGCGCCTTCCCATCGTGGGGGCAGAAGGGTGCTGGTTCCTTTTACGAAGCTGGGGGTCGCCATGGTGTTTGATCCTCCCCTTCGCGGCTTGGAGGGCCATGGAGAAGCCGGCAACCTGTGGGTGGTGAGGACCCTATCCCGCACTTCTCCTCCATCCTCTTTAACATTCCGCCCGGGTGCACAGCCTCTGGGGCTGGGACGGGGTTTTGAAGGGTAGAGAGAGGAAAGGTCAGAGGGGAAGTGTTGCTCCGCAAAGGCCGGGGTGCCACTCACTGGCACCCTGTTCCCAGGGGGCGTGTCCATCTTGACCTCTAACAGTTACTTGGCCTCATTCTTCCTGTTGGGCGACGCCGGCTGGAGGCCGGATGAGGAGAGGTCGGTCCCTAGCGGGTCTCGCACGCCTTTCCTTCCCATCGTGGGTCCAGGAAGGTGCTCATTCCTGTTATGAAGGGGGTTCACCGCGCTGATTGTTCCTTCCCTATTTCGTTTGGAGGGGTGTGAAGAATCTGGCACCCGGTCGGTGGTGACGACCCTTTCCCACACTTCTACTCCATCCTCTTTTCACTCAGCTGGGGGCACAACCTCCAGGGCTGGCCAGGTTCGAGAAGGGGAGAGAGAGAGGAAAGGTCGGTGGAGAAGTGTTGCTCCACCAAGCCCTTGCCCCATTCCCTGAAACCCTGTTCCCAGGACCCTTGTACAACTTGACCTCGGAGTTACTTGGTCTATTTCTTCCTGCAGTGTGCCGCCCTGCGGGGCGCCGGATGAGAGGGGATGTTGGTCCCTGGCGGGTCTCGCACACCTTTCCTTTCCGTCGCGGTGGCAGGAGGGTTCTTGTTCCAGTTATGAAGGGTGCTCACCATGGTGATTGATCCAGCCCTCGTTGGTTTGGAGGGCTTTGAAGAAACCGGCAACCATTGGGCAGTGATGACCCTTTCCTGCTCTTCTACTCCATCCTCTTTTCACTCCGCCCGGGGGCACAGCCTCCGGGGCTGGAAAGAGTCGGGAAGGGGAGAGAGCGAGGAAAGGTAGGTGGGGAAGGGTTGCTCCACCAAGCCCTGGATGTGCTCACAGTCACCCTGTCCCCAGTGGGCATGTCCACCGGGACCTCCCAGCATCACTTTGCCCCTCTCTTCCTGTTGGTGTCGCCCGACAAGTGGCGGTTTGGGGGGAATATCAGTCCCTGGAGGGTATCGCGTGCCTTTCCTTCCCATTAGAGGTGCAGGAGGGTGCTCATTCCTGTTACAAAGAGGAGTGTCGCCGTGGTAGTTGATCCTGCCCTCCTTGGATTGGAGGGGCTTGCAGAAGCCGGCAGCTGGTGGGCGGTGACGAACTATTCCCGCATTTCTACTCCATCTTCTTTAACATTCTGCCCAGGTGAACAGCTTCCGGGGCTGGGACGGGGTCAGGAATGGGAGAGAGAGAAAAAGATCGTTGGGGAAGGGTTGCTCCGCCAAGCCCGCTGGGTCGCTGCACAGTGCTTTTTCCCCAGGGGAAGTGTCCACCGGGACCTCCAAGAGTAACTTGGCCACTCTCTTCCAGGTGGACACTACCCGGGGGGTGCGGTGTGGGTGCGGATGTTGGTCCTTGGCAGGTCTCCCGTGTTTTCCTTCCCGGCGCAGGGGGAGGTGGGTGCCCATCCCATTAATAAGTGGGGGGTCGCCGTGGTGGTTGATCCTGACCTCCTTGGCTTGGAGGGGCGGGGAGAACCGGCACCCTGTGGGGGTTGATGACCCTTTCCTGACCTACTTCTCCATTCTCTTTTCCACTCCAATCTGGGGAACATTCAGCAGGGCTCGGAGGAGTCGGGAAGCGGAGAGAGAGAGGAAAGGTCGGTGGAGAAGTGTTGCTCCGCAAAGCCCAGGGTGCCGCTCCGTGGCGCCCTGTTCCTAGGGGGTGTGTCTAACGTGACCTCCGAGAGTCACTTGGCCCCTCTCTTCCTGCTGTCAGCTGCATGGCGTGGGGCGGGTTGGTCTGGGAGGTAGGTCCCTGGCGAGTCAGCCACGCCCTTCCTTTCTGTCGCGGTGAGAGGAGGATGCTCGTTGCTGTTACGAAGTGGGGGGTCACAGTGGTGGTTGATCCTGCAATCCTCGGCTTGGAGGGGGGAGAGAAGTCGGCAACCTGTGGGTGGTGAAGACCCTTTCCCGCACTTCTTCTCCATCCCCTTTAACATTCCACCAGGGTGCACAGACTCCAGGGCTGGGACAGGTTCGGGAATGGGAGAGTGAGAGGAAAGGTCGATGGGGAAGGGTTGCTCCACCAAGCCCGGAATAAGCTCAGAGGCGCCTGTTCCCAAGGTTTGTGTCCAACGTCAACTCTGAGAGTCAATTGGCCCCTCTCTTCCTCCTGGGCGATGCCCAGCGGGGGGCCTGCTGGGGGTTGAGGTCAGTCCCTGGTCGGTCTCCCGTGACTTTCCGTCACGGGGGCAGAAGGGTGCTGATTCCTGTTACGAAGCTGGGGGTCGCCATTTGGTTGATCCTTCCCTCCTCAGCTTGGAGGGGCGGGGAGAAGCCGGCACCCTCTTGTCGGTGACGACCCTTTCCCACACTTCACCATCCTGTTTTCCACTCCGTTCCTGTGCACAGCCTCCAGGGCTGGGAGGTGTCAGGAAGGGGAGAGAGAGAGGAAAGTTCGGTGGGGAAGTGTTGCTCTGCCAAGCCCAGGGTGCCCTTCCCTGTCACCCTTTTCCCAGTGGGTGTGTCCAACGTGACCTCCGAGAGTCACTTGGCCCCTCTCTTCCTGCTATCCACCACCTGGCATGGGTCGGGGTGGGGGTGAGGCCTGTCTCTGTCAGTTCTCGCACCCTTTCCTTCCCATCGTGGGTGCAGGAGAGTGCTCGTTCCCTTGACAAAGGGGGGGGGTGGCCGTGGTGGTTGGATCTGCCCTTGTTGGCTTGGACGCTCGGGGAGACGCTGGCACCTGGTGGGGGCTGACGACACTTTCCGTGCATTTCTACTCCATCCTATTTTCACTTATCCCTGGGGCACAGCCTCTGGGGCTGGGACGGGGTCAGGAAAGGGAGAGAGGGAGGAAAGGTCAGTGAGGAAGTGTTGCTCCGCCAAGGCCCGGGTGCTGCTCGGTGGCACCCTGTTCCCAGGGGGCGTGTCTACAGGAACCTCTGAGAATCACTTGGCCCCACTCTTCCTGCTGGCCACCCCCCGGCGGGGGCGGTGTGAGGCGGATTTCGGTCCCTGGCAGGTCTCGCGTGACTTTCTTTCCCGTTGCGGGGGGAGGAGGGTGCCCATTCCCGTTACAAAGTGGGAGGTCGCCGTTGTGTTTGATCCTGCCCTCCTAGGCTTGGAGCCACCCTGTGAGCGGTGATGACTCTTTCCCGCACTTCTATTACATCCTTTTTTCCACTCCACCTGGGGGCACAGCCTCCAAGGCTGGGAGTTGTCGGGAAGGGAAGAGAAAGAGGAAAGATAGGTGGGAAAGCGTTGCTCTGCTAAGCAATGGTGTGCCGCTCCATGGCGCCATGTTCATAGGGGGCGTGTCTAACGTGACCTGCGGAAGTTACTGGGTCACTCTTCTCCTGCTCTCCGCCGCCTGGTGGTGGGCAGGGAGGGCTGGGAGTTCGGTCCCTGGCGGGTCTCCCACACCTTTCCTTTCGGTCGCAGGGAGAGGAGGCTGCTTATTCCTGTTACGAAGTGTGCGGTCGCAGTGGATGTTGATCCTTCACTCCTCCTCATGGAGGGGCAAGGAGAAGCCGACACCCTGTGGTCGGTTACGACCCTTTCCCACACTTCTTCTCCATCCTGCTTTCCACTCTGTCCGTGGGCACAGCCTCCAGGGCTGGGAGGTATCATTAAGGGGAGAGAGAGAGGAAAGGTCGGTGGGGAAGTGTTGATCTGCCAAGCACAGGGTGCCGTTCCCTGGCACCCTGTTCCTTGTGGGTGTGTCCAATGTGTCCTCTGAGAGTCACTTGGCCCCTGTCTTCCTGCTGGCCGCCACACGGCGGGGGGCGGTGTTAGTGGGGAGGTCGGTCCGTGGCGGGTCTCTCTTGCTTTTCATTCCCGTCGCACGGGGAGGAGGGGGCTCATCACGTTAAAAAGTGGGGGGTCACCGTGGTGGTTGATCCTGCCCTCGTTGGCATGGAGGGGCAGGGAGAATCCGGCACCCTGTGGGCGGTGATGACATTTTCCTGCGCTTCTTCTCCATCCTCTTTTCCACTCCGCTCAGGGGCACAGCCGGCAGGGCTCTGAGGATTTGGGAAGGGGGAGAGAGAGGAAAGTTCGGTGAAGAAGTGTTGCTCCACCAAGCCCAGGGTACCGTTCCCTGGCACCCTGTTCCCAGGGGGCTTGTACAACTTGACCTCCGAAAGTCACTTGGTCCATCTCTTCCTGATAGGAGCCGCCCAGCGGGGAGCCAGATGAGGGGGGAGTTTGATCCCTGGCGGGTCTAGCACGCCTATCCTTCCCATCACGGTGGCATGAGGGTGCTTGTTGCACTTATGAAGGAGGCTCACCATAGTGATTGATCCTGCCCTCGTTGGTTTGGAGGGCTTTGAAGAAACTGGCACCCGGTGGGCGGTGATGACCCTTTGCCGCTCTTCTACTCCATCCTCTTTTCACTCTGCCCAAGTGCACAGCCACCAGGGCTGGGAAGAGTCGGGAAGGGGAGAGAGAGAGGAAAGGTCGGTGGGGAGTGTTTCTCCGCCAGCCCGGGGTGCCGTTCCCTGGCACCCTGTTCCCAGGGGCCTATCCAACTTGACCTCGGAAATTCACTTGGCCCCTCTCTTCCTGCTGGGGGCCACCTGGCTGGGGACCGGGTGAGGGGGGAGTTCGATCCCTTGCAGGTCTCGCACGCCTTTCCTTCCCGTCGCGGTGGCAGGAGGGTGTTTGTTCCAGTTACGAAGTGGGGTCACCATGGTGATTCATTCTGCCCTTGTTGGTTTGGAGGTGTGTGAAGAAACCGGCAACCTGTGGGGGGTGACTAACCTTTCCCGCACTTCAACTCCATCCTATTTTCACTCAGCCTCGGGACACAGCCTCTGGGGCTGGGAAGGTTCGGGAAAGAGAGAGAGAGAGAGGAAAGGTCGGTGGGGAAGGTTGCTCCACCAAGCCCTGGATGCGCTCAGCAATGCCCTGTTCCCAGGGGGCATGTTTACCAGGACCTCCGAGCCTCGCTTTGCCCCTCTCTTCCTGCCCGCCGCCGACCAGCAGGGGATTGGGTGGGGATGGAAGACGGGCCCTGGCGGGTCTCCCGTGACTTTCCTTCCCAACGCGGGGGGAGGAGGGTGCTCATTCCCGTTACAAACGGGGTGTTGCCCTGTTGGTTGCTCCTGCCCTCTTCAGCTTCGAGGGGTGAGGTGACGCCGGCACCCTGTGGATGTTGAAGAACCTTTCTCGCACATCTTCTCCATCCTCTTTTCCACTCTGCCTGGGGGCACAGTCTCAGAGGCTGGGACGGGGAGGGGAATGGGAGAGAGAAAGGAAAGGTCGGTGGGGAAGGATTGTTTGGCCAAGAGTGGGGGGCCGCTCTGCGGTGCCTTGTTCCCAGGAGGCTTGTGGACCTGGACCTCCGAATGTCGATTGACCCCTCTCTTCCTGCTGAACGCCCCCCCAGCCGGGGACGGGTTGATGGGGGAGGTCGGTACCTAGCAATTCTCTCACGCCTTTTCTTCCCTTTCCAGGGGCAGGAGGGTGTTCGTTCCCCTTAGGAAGAGGGGGATCACCATGGTTGTTGATCCTGCCCTCCTGGTCTTGGAGGGGTGGGTAGAAGCCGGCAGCCGATGGGAGGTGACGACCCTTTCCTGCACTTCTACTCCATCCTCTTTTCACTCCTCCCAGGGGCATGGCTTCCAGGGCTGAGACGGGTTCAGGAAGGGGAGAGAGAGAGAAAAGGTCTGTGGGGGAGCATTGCTCCGCAAAGCCCGGGGTGCCACTTGAAGGGGCACTGTTCCCAGGGGACGTGTCCATCGGGACCTCCCAGCATCGCTTTTCCCGTCTCTTCCTGTTGGTGCCGCCCGACAGGGGGCATTTTGGGGGGGGAGAGATCGGTCCCTAGCGGGTCTCGAGTGTCTTTCTTTCCCGTCGCGGAGGCAGGTGTGTGTTCTTTCCCGTTACAAAGTGGGGGGTCGCCATGGTGGTTGATCCTGCCCACTTTGGCATGAAGGGGCGAGGAGAATCCGGCAGCTGGTGGGCGGTGACGACCCTTTAACGCACTTGTTCTCCATCCTCTTTTCCAATCCACTAAGGGCACAGCCTCCGGGGCTGGGACGGGGTCGGGAAGGGGAGAGAAAGAGGAAAGTTTGATGGGGAAGTGTTGCTCCTCCAAGCACGGGGTGGCACTCCGTGGGGCCCTGTTCCTAGGGGGCGTTTCTAACATGACCTCCGAGAGTCACTTGGCCCCTATCTTGCAGCTCGGCGCTGCCCGTCGGGTTGCCGGGTTTGAGGTGGTGGTCGGTCCCTGCCGGTCTTGCACTCCTTTTCTTCCCGTCATGGTGGCAGGATGTTGCTCCTTCCAGTTATTAATGGGGTGTTACCATGGTGTATGATCCTGCCCTCGTTGGTTTGGAGGGGTGTGAATAAACCGGCACCCATTGGGGGGTTACGACTTATTCCTGCATTTCTACTCCATCCTCTTTTCACTCAGCCTTGGGGCACAGCCTCCGGGGCTGGGAAGGGGAGAGAGAGAGGAAGGGTCGGTGGGGAAGGTTGCTCCACCAAGCCCTGGAGGCGCTCAGCGGTGCCCTGTTCCCAGGGGGCATGTCCACAAAGACCTCTGAGCCTCGCTTTGCCCTTCTCTTCCTGCCCGCCGCCGACCGGCAGGGGATTGGGTGGGGATGGAAGAAGGGCCCTAATGGGTCTCGTGTAACTTTCCTTCCCAATGCAGGGGAGGAGGGTGCTCATTCCCGTTACAAAGGGAGCATCGCCGTGTTGGTTGCTCCTGCCCTCTCCGTCTTTGAGAGGCGCGGTGAAGCTGGCATCCTGTGGGCGGTGACGACCCTTTCCCGCACTTCTTCTCCATCCTCTGTTCCAATCCACCCTGGGACAGTGCCTTCGGGACTGGGACGTGGTTGGGAAGGGTAGAGAGAGGAAATGTCAGAGGGGAAGTGTTAGTCCGCCAAGTACGGGGTACCGCTCCCTGACACACTGTTCCCAGGGGGCGTGTCCAACTTGACCTCTGAGAGTTACTTGGCCCCACTCTTCGTGTTGGGCGATGCCGGCTTAAGGCTGGATGGCGTGGAGGTCGGCCCCTAGCAGGTCTCGCATGCCTTTGTTTCCCATCACGGTTCCAAGAGTGCTAGTTCTCGTTATGAAGATTTTCACCCTGGTGATTGATCCTGCCCTCCTTGGTTAGGAGGGGTGTGAAGAAACGGGCACCCGGTTGGGGTGACGACCCTTTCCCGCACTTCTACTCCATCCTCTTTTCACTCAGCCCAGGGGCACAACCTCTGGGGCTGAGAAGGTTCGGAAATGGGAGAGAGAGAGGAAAGGTCGGTGGGGAAGTGTTGCTCTGCCAAGCCCGGGGGGCCGCTCCATAGCGCCTATTTCCCAGGCGGCATGTCCACCGGGACCTCTGAGAGTCATTGGCCCCTCTCTTCCTGCTGGGCGCCACCCAGCGGGCGGCCGGCTTGGGGGTGATGTCAGTCCCTGGCTGGTCTCCCGGGCCTTGCCTTCGCGGGGGCAGAAGGGAGCTGGTTCCTGTTACAAAGCTGGGGGTCGCCATGGTGTTTGATCCTCCTTTCCTCGGCTTGGAGGGGCATGGAGAAGCTGGCAATCTGTGGGTGGTGACGACCCTTTCCCACACATCTTCTCCATTGTTTTTAACATTCTGCCCAGGTGCACAACTTCCGGGGCTAGGACGGGGTTGGGAATGGGAGAGAGATGAATGGTCAGAGGGGAAGGGTTGCTCCGCCAAGGCCGGGTGCCACTCCCTGGCACCCTGTTCCCAGGGGGCGTGCCCACCTTGACCTCTGAGATTTACTTGGCCCCTCTCTTCCTTTTGGGCAACGCTGGCTGGGGGCCGGATGTGGGGGGAGGTTGGTTCCTAGTGGGTCTTGCATGAATTTCCTTCCCGTTCTGGGTCCAGGAGTGTGCTTGTTCCGGTTATGAAGGGGGTTCACCATGGTGATTGATCCTGCCCTCTTTCATTTGGAGGGGTGTGAAAAAGCCGGCACCCGTTTGGGGTGACGACCTTTCCCCGCACTTCTACTACATCCTCATTTCACTCAGCCTTGGGGCACACCCTCCAGGGCTTGGAAGGTTCTACAACAGGAGAGAGAGAGGAAAGGTCGGTGGGGAAGGGTTGCTCCAACAAACCCGGAGGGCCGCTCCACAGCACCTTTTTCCCAGGGGGCATGTCCACCGGGACCTCAGAGATTCACTTGGCACCTCCATTCCTGCTGGCCTCTGCCCGGCGGGGACGGTGTGTGGGGGTTGGTCGGTCCGTGGTGGGTCTTGTGTGCTTTTTCTTCCAGTAGTGGGGGGAGGAGTGTGCTCAACCCGTTACAAAGTGGAGTGTCAGCGTGGTGGTTGATCCTGCCCTCGTTGGCTTGGAAGGGCTGGGAGAAGCCGGCACCCTGTGGGCAGTGACGACCCTTTCCTGCACTTCTTCTCCATCCTCTTTTCCACTGGGCCTGGGGCACAGCCTCCAGGGCTCCGAGGAGTCGGGAAGGGGAGAGAGAGGGGAAAGGTCGGTGGGGAGTGTTGCTCCACCAGCCCGGGGTGCGTTTCCCTGGCACCCTGTTCCCAGGGGACTCTCCAACTTGACCTCAGAGATTCAATTGGCCCATCTCTTCCTGCTGGGGGCCAGCTGGTGGGGGCCGGGTGAGGGGGGAGTTTGGTCCCTGGAGGGTCTCGCATGCCTTTCCTTCCCATCGCGGGGGCAGGAGGGTGCTCGTTCCAGTTACGAAGATGGGTCACCATGGTGATTGATTTTGCCCTTCTTGGTTTGGATGGGTGTGAAGAAACCGGCACCCTGTGGGGGCTGACGACCCTTTCCCGCACTTCAACTCCATCCTATTTTCACTCAACCTGGGGGCACAGCCTCCGGGGCTGGGAAGGGTCGGGAAAGAGAGAGAGAGAGAGGAAAGGAAGGTGGGGAAGGGTCACTCCGCCAAGTCCTGGATGCGCTCAGAAGCGCCCTGTCCACACTGGGCATGTCCACCGAGACATCCCAGCATCGCTTTGCTCCTCTGTTTTTTTTGGCGCCGCCGGGCAGGGGAGGTTTGGGGGGTAGAACGGTCCCTGGCGGGTCTCGTGTGCCTTTCTTTCCCGTTGCGGAGGCTGGATTGTGCTCTTTCCCGTTACAAAGTGGGGGGGTCGCCGTGGTGGTTGATCCTGCCCACTTTCGCTTGGAGGGGCAGGGAGAGGCCAACAACCTGTGGGCGGTGACGAACCTTTCCCACACTTTTTCTCCATCCTCTTTTCCAATCCAACCTGGGGCACAGGCTCCTGGGCTGGTATGGTGTCGGTAAGGGGACAGAGAGAGCAAAGGTCAGTGGGGAAGGATTGCTCCACCAAGGCCGGGGTGCCGCTCCCTGGCACCCTGTTCCCAAGGAGCGTATCAACTTGAACTCTGAGAATTACTTGGCCCCTCTCTTCCTGCTGGCCGCCACACGGCCGGGGGAGGTGTGGGTGGGGATGTCAGTCCGTGGTGGGTCTCGCGTGCTTCTCCTTCCCGTCGCGGAGGGAGGAGGGTGCTCATCCAGTTAAAAAGTTGAGGGCCGCCGTGGTGGTTGATTCTGTCCTCCTTGGCTTGGAGGGGCGGGGAGAAGCCAGCACCCTGTGGGCGGCGATGACCCTTTCCTTCACTTCTTCCCCATCCTCTTTTCCACTCCGCTCGGGGACACAGCCGGCAGGGCTCGGAGGATTCGGGAAGGGGAGAGAGAGAGGAAAGGTTGGTGGAGAATTGTTGCTCCACCCAGCCCAGGGTGCAGCTTCGTGGCGCCCTGTTCCTAGGGGCCTGTCTAATGAGACCTCAGAGAGTCACTTGGCTCCTCTCTTCCTGCTGTCTGCTACCCGCCGTGGGGCGGGTTGGGATGGGAGTTCTTTTCCTGGCGGGTCTCCCACTCCTTTCCTTTCTGTCGTGGTGATAGGAGGCTGCTCGTTCCTGTTACGAAGTTGGGGGTCGCAGTGGTGGTTGATCCTGCACTCCTCTGCTTGGAGGGGCGGGAAGAAGCCGGCACTCGGTGGGTGGTTAAGACCCTTTCCCGCACTTCTTCTCCATCCTCTTTAACATCCCGCCAGGGTGCACAGCCTCCGGGGCTGGGACGTGGTCGGGAATGGGAGAGAGTGGAAAGGTCAGTGGGGAAGGCTTGCTCCGACAAGCCCGGGATGCACTCAGAGGCACCCTTTTCCCAGGGTTCATGTCCAACGTGACCTCTGAGAGTCACTTGGAGCCTCTCTTTCTTCTGGGCGCTGCCCATTGGGGAACGCCTGGGGGGTGAGATCAGTCCCTGGCCGTTCTCACGGGCCTTCCCGTCACAGGGGCAGAAGGGTGCTGGTTCCTGTTACGAAATGGGGGTCGCCATGGTTTTGATCATCCCCTCCTCGTCTTGGAGGGGCATGGAGAAGCCGGCAAAGTTTGGGAGGTGACGACCATTTCCCGCACTTCTTCTCCATCCTCTTTAACATTCCGCCTGGGTGCACAGCCTCCGTGGCTAGGACGGGGTCGGGAATGGGAGATAGAGAAGAAAGGTTGGTGGGGAAGGGTTGCTCGGCCAAACCCAAACCAGCGTGGTGCTCCACAGCGCCTTTTTCCCAGGGGGCGTTTCCACCGGGATCTCCGAGAGTCACTTGGCCCCTCTCTTCCTGCTGGCCGCTACACGGCGGGGGGCAGTGTGGGTGGGGAGGTCAGTCTGTGGCATGTCTCGTGTGCTTTTCCTTCCCGTTGCGGGGGGATGAGGGGGCTCATCCCGTTAAAAAGTGGGGGGGTCGCCGTGGTGGTTGATCCTGACCTCGTTGGCTTGGAGGACCGGGGAGAAGCCGGCACCCTGTGGGTGGTGATGACCCTATCCTGCACTTCTTCTCCATCCTCTTTTACACTCTGCTCGGGGGCACAATTGGCAGGGCTCGGAGAAGTTGGGAAGGGGAGTGAGAGAGGAAAGATCGGTTGAGAATTATTGCTCCACCAAGGCCGGGGTGCCATTCCCTGGCACCCTGTTCCCAGGGGGCTTGTACAACTTGACCTCCGAAAGTCACTTGGTCCATCTCTTCCTGATAGGCGCCGCCCAGCGGGGCGCTGGATGAGGGGGGAGTTTGGTCCCTGGCGGTTCTCGCACACTTTTCCTTCCTGTTGCGGTGGCAGGAGGGTGCTTGTTCCAGTCATGAAGGGGTCTCACCATGGTGATGGATCCTGCTCAAGTTGGTTTGGAGGGCTTGGAAGAAACCGGCACCCGGTGGGTGGTGATGACCCTTTCTCGCTCTTCTACTCCATCCTCTTTTCACTCCGTCTGTGGGCACAGCAACGGGGCTGGGAAGAGTCGCTAAGGGGAGAGAGAGAGGAAAGGTCGGTGGGGACGGGTTGCTCCGCCAAGCCCTGGATGCGCTCACAGGCACCCTGTCCAGAGTGGACGTGTCCACCGGGACCTCCCAACATTGCTTTGCCCCTCTCTTCCTGATGGTGCCGCCAGACAGGGGGCAGTTTGGGGGGGAGATCGGTCCCTATCGGGGCTTGCATGCCTTTCCTTCCCATCAGAGGTGCAGGAAGGCTCATTCCCGTTACAAAGTGGAGCGTTGCCGTGCTAGTTGATCCTGCCCTCCTTGGATTGGAGGGATTTGGAGAAGCCAGCAGCCGGTGGGCGATGACGAACTTTTCCCGCACTTCTTCTCCATCTTCTTTAACATTCCGCCTGGGTGCAGAGCCTCCGGGGCTGGGACGGGGTCGGGAATGGGAGAGAGAGAAGAAAGATCGGTGGGGAAGGGTTGCTACGCGAAGCCCGGGGGGCCGCTGCACGGCGCCCTGTTCCCAGGGGGCGTGTCCACCAGGAACTCAGAGCCTCGCTTGGCCCCTCTCTTCATGCCCGTCTCCGAAAGGCATGGGATGGGGTGGGTTTCGAGGTGAGGCCCTGGCGGGTCTCCCGTGCCTTTCCTTCACGTTGCTGCGGGAGGAGGGTGCTCATTCCTATTACAAAGTGGGGTAAATCGTGGTGGTTGCTCCTGCCCTCTCCGGCTTGCAGGGGCGGGGTGAAGCCAGCACCCTGTGGGCGGTGACTAACCTTTCCCGCACTTCTTCTCCATCCTCTGTTCCAATCCACATTAGGGCACAGCCTCCAGGGCTGGGAAGGGTTTGGGAAGGGTACAGAGAGGAAAGGTCAGAGGGGAAGTGTTGCTGCACCAAGGCCGGGGTGGTGCTGCCCGGGACCCTGTTCTCAAGGGGCCTGTACAACTTGACCTCGGAGATTCACTTGGCCCCTCTCTTCCTGCTGGGCACAACAAGGCGGGGGGCCGGGTGAGGGGGGAGTTCGGTCCCTGGCATGTCTCGCACTCCTTTCCTTCCCATCATGGTGGCAGGAGGGTGCTCATTCCAGTTATGAAGGGGGGTCACCATGGTGATTGATTCTGTCCTTGTTGGTTTGGAGGTGTGTGAAGAAACCGGCACCCTGTGGGGGGTGATGACCCTTTCCCACACTTCTACTCCATCCTATTTTCAATCAGCCTGGAGGCACAGCCTCCGGGGCTGGGAAGGGTCGGGAAAGAGAGAGAGAGAGGAAAGGTAGTTGGGGAAGGTTCGCTCCGCCAAGTCCTGGATGCGCTCAGAAGCACCCTGTCCCCAGGTTGCCTGTCCACCAGGATCTCCCAACATCACTTTGCCCCTCTCTTCCTGTTGGCACCGCCCAATGGGGCAGTTTGGGGGGGATAATGGTCCCTGACGGGTCTCCCGTGCCTTTCCCGTCGTGGAGGCAGGAGTGTGCTCTTTCCCATTACAAAGTGGGGGGTTGCCGTGGTGGTTGATCCTGCCCACTTTGGCTTGGAGGGGCGAGGAGAATTTGGGAGCCGGTGGGCGGTGACGACACTTTCCCGCAATTCTTCTCCATACTCTTTTCCAATCCACCCTGGTGTACAGCCTCCAGGGCTGGGACGGTGTTTGGAATGGGAGAGAGAGAGGAAAGATCGGTGGGGAAAGGTTCTTACCTAAAGCCCAAGGGCCTCTGCACGACACCCAGTTCCCAGGGGGCGTGTCCACCAGGACCTACGAGCCTCCCTTGGCCCCTCTCTTCCTGCCCACCGCCGACCAGCAGGGAACGGGGTGGGGGTGGAGGTCAGGCCCTGGCGGGTCTCGTGCGCCTTTCCTTTTCATCGCCGGGGGAGGATGGTGATCATTCCCGTTACAAATTGAGGTGCCACCGTGGTGGTTTCTCCTGCCCTCTTCGGCTTGGAGGGGTGGGGTGAAGCCGGAACCCTGTGTGCGGTGATGACCCTTTCCCGCACTTGTTCTCCATCCTCATTTCCAATCCACCCTGGGGCAAAGCCTCTGGGGCTGGGACGGGATCGGGAAGGGGAGAGAGAGAGGATAGGTTGGTGGGGAAAGGTTGCTCCACCAAGCCTGGGGTGCCGCTCCGTGGTGCCCGGTTCCCAGGGGGGGTGTCCATCAGGACCTCCGAGAGTCATTTGACCCCTCTCTTCCTGCTATCCGCTGCCCGGCATGGGTTGGGGTTCAGGTGAGGCCGGTCTCTGTTGGTTCTCACATCCTTTCCTTTCCATCGCGAGGGCAGGAGAGTGCTCGATCCCTTGACAAAGGGGGGGTGACCGTGGTGGTTGGATCTGCCCTTGTTGGCTTGGACGCACAGGGAGACGCTGGCACCTGGTGGGGGCTGATGACACTTTCCGTGCACTTCTACTCCATCCTATTTTCACTCAGCTCTGGGGCACAGCCTCTGGGGCTGGGGCGAGGACGGGAAAGGGAGAGAGAGAGGAAAGGTTGTTGAGGAAGTGTTGCTCCACCAAGGCCGGGGTGCTGCTCGGTGGCACCCTGTTCCCAGGGGGCGTGTCCACAGGAACCTCTGAGAATCACTTGGCCCCACTCTTCCTGCTATCCACCCCCCGGCGGGGGCAGTGTGAGGCAGAGGTCGGTCCCTGGCAGGTCTCGCCTGACTTTCTTTCCCGTCGCTGGGGGAGGAGGGTGCTCAGTCCCGTTACAAATTGGGGGGTCGCAGTTGTGTTTGATCCTGCCCTCCTAGGCTTGGAGGTTCAGGGATAAGGAACCACCCTGTGGGCGGTGACGACACTTTTCCGCACTTCTATTACATCCTCTTTTCCACTCCGCCTGGGGGCACAGCCTCCAAGGCTGGGAGGAGTCGGGAAGGGATGAGAAAGAGGAAAGTTAGGTGAGGAAGCGTTGCTCCACTAAGCACTGGCATGCCGCTCCATGGCGCCATGTTCCTAGGGGGCGTGTCTAACGTGACCTGCGGAAGTTATTGGTCACTCTTCTCCTGCTCTCCTCCACCTGTTGGGGGCGAGTTGCCTGGGAGGTTCGGTCCCTGGCGAGTCTCCCACGCCTTTCATTTACGTCGCAGGGAGAGGAGGCTGCTTGTTCCTGTTATGAAGTGTGCGGTGGCAGTGGATGTTGATCCTTCACTCCTCTTCATGGAGGGGCAGGGAGAAGCACGCACCCTGTGGGCAGTGACGAACCTTTCCCGCCCTTCTTCTACATCTTCTGTTCCAATCCACCCTGGGGCACAGCCTCCGGGGCTAGGACGGGTTTGGGAAGGGTAGTGAGAGGAAAGGTCAGAGGGGAATTGTTGCTCCACCAAGGCCGGGGTGCTGCTCCCTGGCACCCTGTTCTCAGGGGCCGTGTTCAACTTGACCACTAAGAGTTACTTGGCCCCACTCTTCCTGTTGGGCGATGTCGGCTCGGGGCTGGATGAGGTTCAGGTCGGTCTCTAGCGGGTCTCGCACACCTTTCCTTCCCGTCGCGAGACCAGGAGAGTGCTCGTTCCCGATATGAAGGGGGTTCAACGTGGTGGTTTAACTTGCTCTCTTTCGTTTGGAGGGGTGTGAAGAAGCTGGCACCCAGTTGGGGGTGGCAAACCTTTCCCGCACTTCTACTACATCCTCATTTCACTCCGCCCGGGGGCACAGCCTCCAGGGCTAGGATGCGGTCGGGAAGGTGAGAGAGAGAGTAAATGTTGGTGGGGAAGGGCTTCTCCGCCAAGCCTGCATGCGCTCAGACGCGCCCTGTTCCCAGGGGGCGTGTCCAATGGAACCTCCTAGCATTGCTTTGCTCCTCTCTTCCTGGTGGCGCCGCCCGGTGGGGAGTGGCGTGTGGGGTAAGTTCGGTCCCAGGCAGGTCTTCCTCGGCTTGGAGTGGCGAGGAGAAGCCGGCACCCTGTGGGCAATGATGACCCTTTCCTGCACTTCTTCTCCATCCTCTTTTACACTCCGCTCGGGGGCACAGCTGGCAGGGTTCGGAAGAGTCGGGAAGGGGAGAGAGAGAGGAAAGGTCGGTGGAGAAGTGTTTCTCCACCAAGCCCGGGGTGCCATTCCCTGGCACCCTGTTCCCAGGGGGCTTGTCCAACTTGACCTCCGAAAGTCACTTGGTTCATCTCTTCCTGCTGGGCGCCGCCCAGAGGGGCGCCGGATGAGGGGGGAGTTTGGTCCCTGGCGGGTCTCGCACGCCTTTCCTTCCCGTTGCGGTGGCAGGAGGGTGCTTGTTCCAGTTATGAAGGGGGCTCACCATGGTGATTGATCCTGCCCTCTTTGGTTTGGAGGGATTTGAAGAAACCAGCACCCGGTGGGTGGTGATGACCCTTTCCCGCTCTTCTACTCCATCCTCTTTTCACTCCGCCCAGGGGAACAGCCACCTGGGCTGGGAAGAGTGGGAAGGGGAGAGAGAGAGGAAAGGTCGGTGGGGAAGGGTTGCTCCGCCAAGCCCGGGGGGCCACTCCATAGCGCCTTTTACCCAGGGGGCGTCTCCACTGGGACCTCCCAGCATCACTTTGCCCCTTTCTTCCTGTTGGTGCCGTGCGACAGGGGGCGGTTTGGGGGGGAGATCTGTCCCTGGTGGTTATCACTTGCTTTCCTTCCCATCAGAGGGCAGAAGGGTGCTCATTCCCGTTACAAATGGAGTGTCCCTGTGTTAGTTGATCCTGCAATCCTCGGCTTGGAGGGGAGGGGAGAAGCCGGCACCCTGTGGGCGGTGATGACCCTTTCCTGCACTTCTTCTCCATCCTCTTTAACATTCTGCCTGGGTGCACAGCCTCCGGGGCTGGGACTGGGTCGGGAATGGGAGAGAGAGGAAAGGTCGCTAGGAAGGGTTGCTCTGCCAAACCCGGGGGGCCACTCCACAGCGCCTTTTTCCCAGGGTGCGTGTCCACCGAGACATGCGAGATTCATTCGGCCCCTCTCTCCCTGCTGGCCGACACCCGGCGGGGGGCGGTGTTGGTGGGGAGGTAGGTACATGGCGGGTCTCGCGTGCTTTTTCTTCCCGTCGCGGTGGGAGGAGGGTGCTCATCCCGTTAAAAAATGGGGGGTCGCAGTGGTGGTTGATCTTGCCCTCCTTGGTTTGGAGGGGAGGGGAGAAGTCGGCACCCTGTGGGCGGTGACGACCCTTTCCCACACTTCTTCTCCATCCTACTTTCCACTCCGTCCGTGGGCACAGCCTCCAGGGCTGGGAGGTATCAGGAAGGGGAGAGAGAGAGGAAAGGTCGGTGTGGAAGTGTTGCTCCTCCAAGCAACCCTGGCACCCTCTTCCCATTGGGTGTGTCCAATTTGAACTCTGAGATTCACTTGGCACCTCTCTTCCTGATGGGCGCCACCGGCGGGGGGCCGATTGGGTGGGGAGGTCGGTCCCTAGCGGGTCTCGCACGCCTATCCTTCCAGTCGCGGGTACAGGAGGGTTCTCGTTCCAGTAAAGAAGGGGGTTCACCTTGATGATTCATCCTGCCCTCGTTGGTTTGGAGGGCTTTGAAGAAACCAGCACCTGGTGGGTGGTGATGACCCTTTCCCGCTCTTCCACTCCATCCTCGTTTCACTCCTCCCGGGGACACAGCCTCCGCGGCTGGGAAGAGTCGGGAAGGGGAGAGAGAGAGGAAAGGTCGGTGGGGAAGGATTCCTCTGCCAAGCCTGGGATGAGCTCAGAGTTGCCCTGTTCCCAGGGTTCGTATCCAACGTGACCTCTGAGATTCACTTGTCCCCACTCTTCCTGCTGGGTGCCTCCAAACGGGGTCCGGCTGGGCGGTGAGGTCAGTCCCTGGCCGGTCTCCCGGGCCTTCCCATCGTGGGGGCAGAAGAGTGCTGCTTCCTGTTATGAAGCTGGGGGTCGCCATGGTGTTTGATCTTCCCTTCCTCTGCTTGTAGGGGCATGGAGAAGCCGGCAACCTGTGGGCAGTGACGACCCTTTTCTGCATTTCCCCTCCATCCTCTTTATCATTCCACCAGGGTGCACAGCCTCTGGGGCACGGACGGGGTCGGGAATGGGAGAGAGAGAAGAAAGGTCGGTGGGGAAGGGTTGCTCCGCCAAGCCCGGGGGGCTGCTCCATAGCGCCTTTTTCCCAGTGGGTGTGTCCACCGGGACCTCTGAGAGTCACTTGGCCCCTCTCTTCTTGCTGTCCGCTGCCGGGCATGGGGCGGGGTAGGGGGGAAGTCAGTCTCTGGACGGACTCCCACTGCTCTCCTTCCCATCGCGGGGGCAGGTGGGTGCTCGTTTCCATTACGAATGGGGGGTCGCTGTGGTTGTTGATCCTGCTCTTGTTGCCTTGGAGGCGCGGGGAGACTCTGGCACCTGGTTAGGGATGACTACACTTTCCCTGCACTTCTACTTCATCCTCTTTTCACTCATTCCTGGGGCACAGACTCCGGGGCTGGGACGGTGTCAGAGAGGGGAGAGAAAGAGGAAAGTTCGGTGGGGAAGTGTTGCTCCGCCAATCCCGGGGTGCCGCTCCGTGGTGCCCTGTTCCTAGGGGGCGTGTCTAACGTGACCTCCGAGTGTCACTTGGCCCCTCTCTTCCTGCTGTCCGCAGCCCTGCGTGGGGCGGGTTTGGCTGGGAGCTCAGTCCCTGGCGAGTCTCCCACGTCTTTCCTTTCCGTCGCGGTGAGAGGAGGCTGCTCATTCCTGTTACGAAGTGGGGGGTCACAGTGTTGGTTGATCCTGCACTCCTCGGCTTGGGGGGACGGGGAGAAGCCGGCAACCTGTGGGCAGTAATGACCCTTTCCCGCACTTCTTCTCCACCCTCTTTTCCACTCCACCCAGGGTACAGCCTCCAGGGCTGGGACGGGGTCGGAAAGGTGAGAGAGAGAGTATAGGTCTGTGGGGAAGGGTTGCTCCGCCAAGCCCGGGTTGCGCCCAGAGGCGCCCTGTTCCCAGGGTTCATGTCCAACGTGACCTCTGAGAGTCACTTGGCCCCTCTCTTCCTGCTGGGCGCTGCCCAGCAGTGGGCCGGCTGGGGGGTGTTGTCAGTCCCTGGCCAGTCTCCGGGGCCTTCCCGTCGCGGGGGCAGAAGGGTGCTGTTTCCTGTTACAAAGCTGGGGGTCGCCATGTTGTTTGATCCTCCCCTCCTCGGCTTGGAGGGCCATGGAGAAGCCGCCAACCTGTGTGCGGTAAGGACCCTTTCCCGCACTTCTTCTCCATTGTCTTTAACATTCCACCTGGGTGCATAACTTCCGGATCTGGGATCTGGTTGGGAATGGGAGAGAGAGGAAAGGTCAGAGGTGAAGTGTTGCTCCGCCAAGGCCGGGGTGCCGCTCCCTGGCACCCTGTTCCCAGGGGGCGTGTCCAACTTGACCTCTGAGATTTACTTGGCCCCTCTCCTCCTACTGGGCGTCCAGGAGAGTGCTCATTCCCGTTATGAAGGGGGTTTACAGTGGTGATTGATCCTGCCCTCTTTCGTTTGGAGGGGTGTGAAAAAGCCAGCACCCGTTTGGGGTGACGACCCTTTCCCGCACTTCTACTCCATCCTCATTTCACTCAGCCTGGGGCCACACCTCCAGGGCTGGGAAGGTTCCCGAACAGGAGAGAGAGAGTAAAGGTCGGTGGGGAAGGGTTGCTCCAGCAAACCTGGGGAGAGGCACCACAGCGCCTTTTTCCCAGGGGCATGTCCACCGGGACCTCCGAGATTCACTTGGCCCCTCTATTCCTGCTGGCCTCCGCCCGGCGGGAAAGGTGTGCGGGGGTTGGTTGGACAGTGGCGGATCTTGCGTGCTTTATTTCCCATCGCGGGGGAGGAGGGTGCTCAACCCATTACAAAGTGATGTGTCACCGTGGTGGTTGATCCTGCCCTCATTGGCTTGGAGGGGCCTGTAGAAGCCGGCACCCTGTAGTCAATGACGACCCTTTCCTGCACTTCTTCTCCATCCTCATTTCCACTGGCTCTGGGGGCACAGCCTCCAGGGCTCCGAAGAGTCGGGAAGGGGAGAGAGAGAGGAAAGGTCGGTGGGGAGTGTTGCTCCGGCAGCCCGGGGTGCGTTTGCCTGGCACCCTGTTCCCAGGGGCCTGAATAACTTGACCTCAGATTCGCTTGGCCCCTCTCTTTCTGCTGTGTGCCACCTGGCGGGGGCCAGGTGAGGGGGGAGTACGGACCCTGGAGGGTAACGCAAGCCTTTCCTTCCCTTCGCGGTGGCAGGAGGATGCTCCTTCCACTTTCGAAGGGGGGTCACCTTGGTGATTGATCCTGCCCTCTTTCCTTTGGAGGGGTGTGAAAAAGCCGGCACCCGTTTGGGGTGACGACCCTTTCCCGCACTTCAACTCCATCCTATTATCACTCAACCTGGGGGCACAGCCTCCGGGGCTGGAAAGGGTCGGGAAAGAGAGAGAGAGAGAGGAAAGGTCGGTTGGGAAGTGTCGCTCCACCAAGTTCTGGATGCTCTCAGAGGCACCTGTCCCCAGGGGGCGTGTCCACCGGGACCTCCCAGCATCGCTTTACTGCTCTCTTCCTGCTGGGCGCCACCCAGAAGGGGGCCAGGTGGGGGGTGAGGTCAGTCTCTGGCCGGTCTCCCGGGCCTTCCCAATCGCGGGGACAGAAGGGTGCTGGTTCCTGTTACGAAGCTGGGGGTCGCCAATATTTTGATCCTCCCCTCCTCGGCTTGGAGGGGCGTGGAAAACACGGTACACTGTGGGTGGTGACGAAGCTTTCCCCCACTTCTTCTAAATCATCTTTCCACTCCACCTGTGGGCACAGCCTCCAGGGCTGGGAGGTGTCCTGAAGGGGAGAGAGAGAGGAAAGTTTGGTGGGGAAGTGTTGCTCCGCCAAGCCCAGGATGCTGCTCCCTGGCATCCTGTTCCCAGGGGCTTGTCCTACTTCACCTCCACGAGTCACTTGGCCCCTCTCTTCCCGCTGGGCGCCTCCCTGCGGGTTGCCTGGTTTGGGGGGGTGGTCGGTCCCTGGGAGGTCTTGCATTTCTTTCCTTCCCATCGCAGTGACAGGATGGTGCTCGTTCCCGTTACAAAGTGGGGGGTGGCCGTGCTGTTTGATCCTGCCACTTTCGCTTGGAGGTGCGAGGAGAATCCGGCAGCCGGTGAGCGGTGACGACCCTTTAACGCACTTGTTCTCCATCCTCTCCATCCTCTTTTCCAATCCACTAAGGGCTCAGCCTCCAGGACTGGGACGGGGTCGGTAAGGGGAGAGAAAGAGGAAAGTTCGGTGGGGAAGACTTCCTTCTCCTGGATGTTCCATCTCGTCACTTCCTTCTCTTCGATGCTCTGTCTCTTCACTCCCCGCTCTTGGATGTTCTATCTAGTCATTTTCTTCTCCTGAATGCTCTGTCTCATCAACTCCTTCTCCTGGATGCTTCAATTCGTCACTTCCTTTCTCAGGACATTCTGTCTCATCACTTCATTAACCTGGATGATCCATCTCATGATTTCCTTCTGCTGAATGGTTCGTGTCATCATTTCCTGTCTGATGATTTCCTTCTCCTGGATGTTCCATCTCGTCACTTCCTTCTCCTGGATGCTCCATCTCGTCATTTACTTCTCTTCGACGCTCTGTCTCTTCACTTCCCACTCTTGGATGCTCATTCTCATCATTTCCTTCTCCTGAATGCTCTGTCTCGTCAACTCATTCTCCTGGATGCTCCAATTCATCACTTCCTTTTTGTGTAAACTCCTTCTCATCACTTCTTTCCCCTGGATGCTCCGTTCCGTCTTTTCCTTGCTCTGGAAGCTCTGTCTCATCACTTCCGTTTCCTGGATGGTCCATCTCATAATTTACTTCTGCTGAATGCTCTCTGTCATCATTTACTACTCCTGGATGCTGCATCTCTTCACTTATTATCCGGGATGCTGTATCTCATCATTTATTTCTCCTGGATATCCATTTCGTAACATCCTTATCCTCGATGCTCCATGTCGTCACTTCCTCACCTGGACATTATGTCTCGTCATTTCCTTCTCCTGGACGCTCTGTCTCTTCACTTCCTTCTCCTTGATGCTCCATCTCTTCACTTATTATACTGGATGTTCTATCTCATCATTTATTTCTCCTGATTATCCATTTCGTCACATCCTTTTCCTGGGTGCTCCATGTCGTCACTTCCTCACCTGGACTTTCTGTCTCATCAGTTCCTTCTCCTGGATGCTCCAACTCATCACTTTTTTCTCCTGGACTTTCTGTCTCATCATTTCCTTTTCCTGAATGTTCCATCTCGTCACTTCCTTTGGGATGCTCCATCTCGTCCTTTTATTCTCTTCGAAGCTCTGTCTCTTCAATTCCTTCTCCTGGATCCTCCATCTCATCACTTCCTGCTCCTGGACGTTCTGTTTCGTCACAACCTTCCCCTGGAAGTTCTGTCTCTTCCCTTCCTTCTCCTGGATGTTCTGTCTCCTCATTTCCTTCTGCTGGATGCTCCATCTCATCACTTCCTTCTCCTGGACGTTCTGTCTCGTCACTTCCTTCTCATTGATGCTCCATCTCATCACTTCCTTCTCCGGGACCCTCTGTCTCATTACTTCCTTCTCCTGAATGTTCCATCTCGTCACTTCCTTCTCCTGGACGCTCTGTCTCGTCACTTCCTTCTCCTCTTTTCACTCAGCCCTGGGGCACAGTCTCCGGGGCTGGGAAGGGGAGAGAGAGAGGAAAGGTCAGTGGTGAAGGGTTGCTCCACCAAGCCCTGGATGCGCTCAGCGGTGCCCTGTTCCCAGGGTGCATGTCCACCAGGACCTCCGAGCCTTGCTTTGCCCCTCTCTACCTGCCTGTCGCCGACCGGAATGTTATTGGGTGGGGATAGAAATTGTGCCCTGGCGGGTCTCGCGTGACTTTCCTTCACAATTTGGGGGGAGGATGGTGCTCATTCCCGTTACAAAGTGGGTCGTCGCCGTGTTGGTTGCTCCTGCCCTCTTCGGCGTCAAGGGGCTGGGTGAAGCCGGCACCCTGTGGGTGTTGACGACCCTTTGTCACACTTCTTCTCCATCCTCTTTTCCACTCCGTCAGGGGGCTTAGTCTCAAAGGCTGGGAAGGGGTCGGGAATGGGAGAGAGTGAGGATAGGTGGGTTGGGAAGTGTTGCTTCACCAGGCTCGGGGGGCCGCTCTGCTGTGCCTTGTTCCCAGGGCTCTTTGGCACCTGGATCTCCGAACGTCACTTGACCTCTCTCTTCATTCTGAATGCCCCCCCGGCCGGGGACGGGTTGATGGGAGAGGTCGGTACCTAGCGGGTCTCTCACACCTTTTCTTCCCTTCGCATGGGCAGGAGGGTGTTCGTTCCCCTTAGGAAGAGGGGGATCACCATAGTTATTGATCCTGCCCTCCTGGTTTTGGAGGGGTGGGAGGAAGCCGCCAGCTGGTGGGAGGTGACACCCCTTTCCTGCATTTCTACTCCATCCTCTTTTCACTCCACCCGGGGGCATGGCTTCCATGGCAGAGATGGGGTCGGGAGGGGAGAGAGAGAGAAAAGGTCTGTAGGGAAGTGTTGCTCCGCCAAGCCCGGGGTGCCACTTGAAGGGGCCCTGTTACCAGGGGACGTGTCCACCAGGACCTCCGAGACTCTCTTTGCCCCTGTCTTCCTGCCCGCCACCGACCGGCAGGGGATTGGGTGGGGATGGAAGTTGGGCCCTGGCGGGTCTCGCGTGACTTTACTTCCGAACGCGGGGGGAGGAGGGTGCTCATTCCCTTTACAAAGTGGGGAATTGCCATGTTGATTGCTCCTGCCCTCTTTGGCTTCGAGGGGCGGGGTGAAGCCAGCACCCTGTGGGTGGTGACGACCCTTTCTCGCACTTCTTCTCCATCCTCTTTTCCACTCCGTCCCGCTGCTTATTCTCAGAGGCTGGGACGGGTCCGGATTGGAAGAGAAAAAGGATAGGTCGGTGGGGAAGTGTTTCGCCAAGCCCAGGGTGCCGCTTGAAGGGGCCCTGTTCCCAGGGTACCTGTCCACCGGGACCTCCCAGCATCGCTTTGCCCGTCATTTCCTGTTGGCGCCGCCCGACAGGGGGCCTTTTGGGTGGGGGGAGATAGGTCCCTGGCGGATCTCGCGTGCATTTCTTTCCCGTCGCCGAGGCAGGACTGTGCTCTTTCCCGTTACAAAGTGGGGGATCGCAGTGGTGGTTGATCCTGCCATCTTTGGCTTGGAGAGGCGAGGAGAATCCGGCAGCTGGTGGGGGGTGACTACCGTTTAACGCACTTGTTCTCCATCCTTTTTTCCAATCCACTAAGGACACAGCCTCCAGGGCTGGGACGGGGTCGGGAAGCGGTGAGAAAGATGAAAGTTGGGTGGGGAAGGGTTGCTCCGCTTAGCCCGGGGTGCCGCTCTGTGGTGCCCTGTTCCTATGGGGCGTGTCTAACGTGTCCTCCGAGAGTCACGTGGCCCCTCTCTTCCTGCTGTCCGCCTCCCTGTGTGGGGCGGGTTGGGTTGGGAGGTCGGTCCCTGGCGAGTCTCCTATGCCTTTCCTTTCCATCGTGGTGAGAGGAGGCTGCTGGTTCCTGTTACGAAGTGGGGGGTCGCAGTGGTGGTTGATCCTGCATTCCTCAACTTGGAGGGGCCAGGAGAATCCGGCTGCCGGTGGGTGGTGATGACCCTTTCTCGCACTTCTTCTCCATCCTCTTTTCTACTCTGCCCGGGGCACAGTCTCAGAAGCTGGGAAGGGGTCGGGTATTGGAGAGAGAGAGGAAAGGTCAGTGGGGAAGGGTTGCTTCGCCAAGCTCGGCGGGCCACTCTGCGGTGCCTTGTTCCCAGGGGGCTTGTGCACCTGGACCTCCAAACATCGCTTGACCCCTCCCTTCCTGCTGAATGCCCCCCCGGCCGGGAACGGGTTGATGGGAAAGGTCGGTAACTAGCGGGTCTCTCACACCTTTTCTTCCCTTTGCGGGGGCAGGAGGGTGTTCGTTCCCCTTCGGAAGAGGGGGATGGCCATGGTTGTTGATCCTGCCCTCCTGCTCTTGGAGGGGTGGGTAGAAGCCAGCAGCCTGGTGGGAGGTGACGACCCTTTCCTTCACTTCTACTCCATCCTCTTTTCACTCCGCCCGGGGGCATGGCATCCAGGGCTGAGATGGGGACTGGAAGGGGAGAGAGAGAGAAAAGGTCTGTTGGGAAACGTTGCTCCACCAAGCCCGGGGTGCCTCTTGAAGGGGCCCTGTTCCCAGGGGACGTGTCCACCGGGACCTCCCAGGATCGCTTTGCCCGTCTCTTCCTGTTTGCGCCACACGTCACGGGGCGTTTTTTTAGGGGGGAGATCAGTCCCTGGCGGGTCTCGTGTGCCTTTCTTTCCCATTGCAGGGGCAGGAGTGTGCTCCTTCCCGTTACAAAGTGGGGGGTCTCCGTGTTCGTTGATCCTGCGCTCTTTGGCTTGGAGAGGCGAGGAGAATCCGGCAGCCGGTTGGTGGTGACGACCCTTTCCTGAATTTGTTCTCCATCCTCTTTTCCAATACACACTAGGGCACAGCCTCCAGGGCTGGGACGGGGTCGGGAAGGTGAGAGAGAGAGTAAAGGTCTGTGGTGAAGAGTTGCTTCGCCAAGCCCGGGATGCGCTCAGAGGCACCCTGTTCCCAGGGTTCATGTCCAATGACCTCTGAGATTCATTTGGCCCCTATCCTCCTGCTGGACACCACCCAGCGGTGGGCCACCTGGGGGAAGAGGTCAGTCCCTGGCCGGTCTCCCGGGCCTTCCTGTTGCGGGGGCAGAGGGGTGCTGGTTCCTGTTACGAAGCTGGGGGTCGCCATGCTGTTTGATACTCCCCTCCTCGGCTTGGAGGGGCATGGAGAAGACGGCACCCTGTGGGTGGTGACGACCCTTTCCCGCACTTCTTCTCCATCCTCTTTTCCACTCTGCACATGGGCACAGCCTCCAGGGCTGGGAGGTGTCCTGAAGTGGAGAGAGAGAGGAAAGGTTGGTGGGGAAGTGTTGCTCCGCCAAGCCCGGGGTGCCGCTCCCTGGCACCCTGTTCCCAGGGGGCTTGTCCAAATTCACCTCCGAGAGTCACTTGGCCCCTCTCTTCCTGCTGGGCGCCACCTGGCGGGTTACCAGGTTTGGGGGGGTGTTCGGTCACTGGCGTGTCTTGAACCCCTTTCCTTCCCGTCGTGGTGGCAGGATGGTGCTCGTTCCACTTATGAAGGGAATGTCACCATGGTGAGTGATCATGCCCTCGTTGGTTTTGAGTGGTGTGAAGAAACCGACACCCGGTGGGGGGTGACGACTTATTCCCGCACTTCTACTCCATCCTCTTTTCACTCAGCCCTGGGGAAAGCCTCCGGGACTGGGAAAGGGAGAGAGAGAGGAAAGGTCTGTTGGGAAACATTGCTCCACCAAGCCCGGGGTACCGCTTGAAGGGGCCCTGTTCCCAGGGGACGTCTCCACCGGGACCTCCCAGGATCACTTTCCCCGTCTCTGTTGGCGCCGCCCGACAGGGGGCGTTTTTTGGGGGGATCGATCAGTCCCTGGTGGGTCTCCTGTGCCTTTCTTTCCCATGGTGGGGCAGGAGTATGCTCTCTCCCGTTACAAAGTGGGTGGTCTCCGTGGTGGTTGATCCTGCCTCTTTGGCTTGGAGGGGCGAGGAGAATCTGACAGCTGGTGGGCGGTGACAACCCTTTCCCGCACTTGTTCTCCATCCTCTTTTCCAATCCACCCCGGGGCACAGCCTCCGGGCTGGGAAGGGTTCCGGAAGGGGAGAGAAAAAGGAAAGTTCGGTGGGGAAGTGTTGCTCTGCCAAGCCCGGGATGCCGCTCCCTGGCTCCCTGTTCCCAGCGGGCTTGTCCAACTTCACCTTCGAGAGTCACTTGGCCCCTCTTTTCCTGCTGGGTGCTGCCCGGCGGGTTGCCGGGTTTGGGAGTGTGGTTGGTCCCTGGCGGGTCTTGCACGACTTTCCTTCCCGTTTTGGTGGCAGGATAGTGCTCGTTCCAGTTATGAAGGGGGTGTCACCATGGTGATTGATCCTGCCCTCGTGGTTTGAAAGTGTGTGAAGAAACCAGCACCCGGTGGGGGGTGACGACTTATTCCTGCACTTCTACTCCATCCTCTTTTCACTCAGCCCTGGGGCACAGCCTCGGGGTCTGGGAAGGGGAGAGAGAGAGGAAAGGTCGGTGGGGAAGTGTTGCTCCACCAAGCCCTGGATGCACTCAGCGGTGCCCTGTTCCCAGGGGGCATGTCCACCAGGTCCTCCGAGCCTCGCTTTGCCCCTCTCTTCCTGCCCGCCGCCGACTGGCAAGGGGATTGGGTGGGGATGGAAGTTGGGCCCTGGCGGGTCTCGCGTGACTTTCCTTCAGAACGCGGGGGAAGGAGGGTGCTCATTCCCTTTACAAAGTGGGGCATTGCCGTGTTGGTTGCTCCTGCCCTCTTCGGCTTCGAGGGGCGGGGTGAAGCCAGCACCCTGTGGGTGGTGACGACCCTTTCTCGCACTTCTTCTCCATCCTCTTTTCCAATCCGTCCCGCTGCTTAGTCTCAGAGGCTGGGACGGGTCCGGATTGGGAGAGAGAAAGGATAGGTCGGTGGGGAAGTGTTTCGCCAAGCCCAGGGTGCCGCTTGAATGGGCCCTGTTCCCAGGGGACGTGTCCACCGGGACCTCCTAGCATCGCTTTGCCCGTCACTTCCTGTTGGGGCCGCCCGTCACGGGGTGTTTTGCGGGGGGAGATAGGTCCCTGGCGGATCTCGGGTACATTTCTTTCCCGTCGCAGAGGCAGGAGTGTGCTCTTTCCCGTTACAAAGTCGGGGATAGCCGTGGTGGTTGATCCTGCTGTCTGCCGCCCGGCATGGGGCGAGTTGGGCTGGGAGGTCAGTCCTTGGCGAGTCTCCTATGCCTTTCCTTTCCGTCGTGGTGAGAGGAGGCTGCTGGTTCCTGTTACGAAGTGGGGGGTCGCAGTGGTGGTTGATCCTGCACTCCTCAGCTTGGAGGTGCCAGGAGAATCCGGAAGCCGGTGGGTGGTGACGATCCTTTCCCGCATTTGTTCTCCATCTTCTTTTCCATTACACCCTAGGGAACAGCCTCCAGGGCTGGGATGGTGTAGGGAAGGTGAGAGAGAGAGTCAAGGTCTGTGGGGAAGGATTGCTCCACCAAGCCCGGGATGCGCTCAGAGGCACCCTGTTCCCAGGGTTCATGTCCAATGACCTCTGAGATTCATTTGGCCCCTATCCTCCTGCTGGACACCACCCAGCGGTGGGCCGCCTGGGGGAAGAGGTCAGTCCCTGGCCGGTCTCCCGGGCCTTCCTGTCGCGGGGGCAGAGGGGTGCTGGTTCCTGTTACGAAGCTGGGGGTCGCCATGCTGTTTGATACTCCCCTCCTCGGCTTGGAGGGGCATGGAGAAGACGGCACCCTGTGGGTGGTGACGACCCTTTCCCGCACTTCTTCTCCATCCTCTTTTCCACTCTGCACATGGGCACAGCCTCCAGGGCTGGGAGGTGTCCTGAAGTGGAGAGAGAGAGGAAAGGTTGGTGGGGAAGTGTTGCTCCACCAAGCCCGGGGTGCCGATTCCTGGCACCCTGTTCCCAGGGGGCTTGTCCAAATTCACCTCCGAGAGTCACTTGGCCCCTCTCTTCCTGCTGGGTGCCGCCCCGCTGGTTGTCGTGTATGGGGGGTGGTCGGTCCCTGGGGAGACTTGCACGTCTTTCCTTCCCATTGCGGTGGCAAGATGGTGCTCCTTCCAATTACGACGGGGGTGTCACCATGGTGATTGATCCTGCCCTCATTAGTTTGGAGGGGTGTGAAGAACCCGTCACTGGTAGGGGGTTACGACTTATTCCCGCACTTCTACTCCATCCTCTTTTCACTCAGCCCTGGGCCACAGACTCCGGTGCTGGGAAGGGGAGAGAGAAAGGAAAGGTCGGTGGGGAAGTGTTGCTACACCAAGCCCTGGATGCACTCAGCGGTGCCCTGTTCCCAGGGGGCATGTCCACCAGGTCCTCCGAGCCTCGCTTTGACCCTCTCTTCCTGCCCACCGAGGACCGGCAGCAGATTGGGTGGGGATGGAAGTTGGGCCCTGGCGGGAATCGCGTGACTTTCCTTCCGAACACGGGGGGAGGAGGGTGCTCATTCCCTTTACAAAGTCGGGCGTCGCCGTGTTGGTTGCTCCTGCCCTCTTTGGCTTCGAGGGGTGGGGTGAAGCTGGCAATCGGTGAGTGGTGACGACCCTTTCTCGCACTTCTTCTCCATCCTCTTTTCCAATACACCCTAGGGCACAGCCTCCAGGGCTGGGACGGGGTCGGGAAGGTGAGAAAGAGAGTAAACGTCTGTGGCGAAGGGTTGCTTCGCCAAGCTCGAGTGGCCGCTCTGTGGTGCCTTGTTCCCAGGGGGCTTGTGCACCTGAACATCCGAACGTCGCTTGACCCCTCTATTCCTGCTGAAAGCCCCCCCGGCCGATGACGTTTCGATGGGGGAGGTCGGTACCTAGCGGGTCTCTCACGCCTTTTCTTCCCTTCGCTAAGGCAGGAGGATGTTCGTTCCCCTTCGGAAGAGGGGGATGACCATGGTTGTTGATCCTGCCCTCCTGCTCTTTGAGGGGTGGGTAAAAGCTGGCAGCCGGTGGGAGGTGACGACCCTTTCCTGCACTTCGACTCCATCCTCTTTTCACTCCGCCCAGGGGCATGGTTCCAGGGCTGAGACGGGGTCGGTAGGGGAGAGAGAGAGAAGAGGCTTGTGGGGTAGAGTTGCTCCCCCAAGCCCGGGGTGCCGCTTGAAGGGGTCCTGTTCCCAGGGGACATCTCCACCGGGACCTCCCAGGATTGCTTTGCTCATCTCTTCCTGTTGGCGCCGCCCGACAGGGGGCGTTTTTGGGGGGGAGATCGGTCCCTGGCGGGTCTCATGTGCCTTTCTTTCCCATTGCGGGGGTAGGAGTGTGCTCTATCCATTTCATATTGGGGGTCTCCGTGGTGGTTGATCCTGCCCTCTTTGGCTTGGAGGGGCGAGGAGAATCCGACAGCCAGTGGGCGGTGACAACACTTTCCTGCACTTGTTCTCCATCCTCTTTTCCAATCCACCCTGGGGCACAGCCTCCAGGGCTGGGACGGGGTCGGGAAGGGGAGAGAAAGAGGAAAGGTCGGTGGGGAGTGTTGCTCCAACAGTCCGGGTTGCTGTTCCCTGGCACCCTGTTCCCAGGGGCCTGTCCAACTTGACCTCGGAGATTCACTTGTGCCCTCTCTTCCTGCTGGGTGCCGCCCAGCAGGGGGCCATCTAGGGGTGAGGTTAGTCCCTGGCTGGTCTCCCGGGCCTTGCCTTCGCGGGGGCAGAAGGGTGCTGATTCCTGTTACGAAGCTGGGGGTCGCCATGCTGTTTGATCCTCCCCTCCTCAGCTTGGAGGGGCATGGAGAAGCCGGCAACTTGTGGGTGGTGAAGACCCTTTCCCACACATCTTCTCCTTTCTCTTTAACATCCGCCCGGGTGCACAGCTTCCGGGGCTGGGACGGGGTCGGGAATGGGAGACAGAGGAAAGATCAGAGGGGAAGTGTTGCTCCGCTAAGGCCGGGGTGCCGCTCCCTGGCACCCTGTTCCCAGGGGGCGTGTCCAACTTGACCTCTGAGATTTACTTGCCCCCACCCTTCCTGTTGGGCGACACCGGCTGGGGACTGGATGAGGGGGTAGTTAGGTTCCTAGCGGGTCTCTCATGCCTTTCTTTCCCGTCGCGGTTCCAGGAGAGTGCTCGTTCCCGTTATGAAGGGGGTTTACCGTGGTGATGGATCCTGCCCTCTTTTGTTTGTAGGGGTATGAAAAGCTGGCACCCGTTTGGTGTGAAGACCTTTTCCCGCACTTCTATTCCATCCTCATTTCACTCAGCCTGGGGGCACACCCTCGAGGGCTGGGAAGGTTCTAGAACAGGAGAGAGAGAGGAAAGGTCGGTGGGGAAGTGTTGCTCCAACAAACCCCGGGGGCCGCTCCGCTGCGCCTTTTTCCCAGGGGGCGTGTCCACCGGGACCTCCGAGATTCACTTAGCCCCTCTATTCCTGCTGTCCACCGCCTGGCGGGGACGTTGTGCGGGGGTTGGTTGGTCCGTGGCGGGTCTTGCGTGCTTTTTCTTCCCCTCGCGGGGGGAGGAGAGTGCTCGACCCGTTTCAAAGTGGGGTGTCAGTGTGGTGGTTGATCCTGCCCTCGTTGGCTTGGAGGGGCGGGGAGAAGTCGGCACCCTTTGGGCAGTGACCACTCTTTCCTGCACTTTTTCTCCATCCTCTTTTCCACTGAACCTGGGGGCACAGCGTCCAGGGCTCCGAGGAGTCGGGAAGGGGAGAGAGAGAGGAAATGTCGGTGGGGAGTGTTGCTCTGCCAGCCCGGGGTGCATTTCCCTGGCACCCTGTTCCCAGGGGCCTGTCCAACTTGACATCGGAGATTCACTTGGCCCCTCTCTTCCTGCTGTGCGCCACCTGGCAGGGGCCGGGTGATGGGGGAGTTCGGTCCCTGGCAGGTCTCGCAAGCCTTTCCTTCCCATCGCGGTGGCAGGAGGATGCTCGTTCCAATTACGAAGGGGGGTAACCATGGTGATTGATTTTGCCCTCTTTGGTTTGGAGGGATGTGAAGAAACGGGCACCCTGTGGGGGGTGACAACCCTTTCCCGCACTTCAACTCCATCCTACTTTCACTCAACCTGGGGGCACAGCCTCCGGGGCTGGTAAGGGTCGGGAAAGAGAGAGAGAGAGATGAAAGGAAAGTGGAGAAGTGTCGCTCCGCCAAGTCCTGGATGCGCTCAAAAGTGCCCTGTTCCCAGTGTACTTGTCCAGCGGGACATCCCAGCATCGCTTTGCCTCTCTTTTCCTCTTGGCACTGCCCGGCGTGGGCAGTTTGGGCGGGGGAAAGATCCCTGGTGGGTCTCATGTGCCTTTCTTTCCAGTCGCGGAGGTAGGAGTGTGCTCTTTCCCGTTACAAAGTGGGGGGTCGCCATGGTGGTTGATCTTGCCCACTTTGGCTTGGAGGGGCAGGGAGAAGCCGGCAACCTGTGGGTGTTGACGACCCTTTCCCGCACTTGTTCTCCATCCTCTTTTCCAATCCAACCTGGGGAACAGCCTCCGGGGCTGGGATGGTGTCAGGAAAGGGACAGAGAGAGGAAAGGTCGGTGGGGAAGGATTGCTCCACCAAGGCAGGGGTGCCGCTCCTTGGCACCCTGTTCCCAAGGAGCATATCCAACTTGACCTCTGAGACTTACTTGGCCCCACTCTTCCTATTGGGCGACGCTGGCTGGGGCTGGATAGGGGGGAGGTCGATCCCTAGCTGGTCTCGCTCGCCTTTCCTTCCCATGTCGTGTCTTGGAGGGTGCTCATTCCCGTTATGAAGGGGATTCACCTTGGTGATTGATCCTGCCCTCTTTCGTATGGAGGAGTGTAAAGGAACTGGCACCCTGTTGGGGTGACGACCTTTTCCTGCACTTCTACTGCATCCTCATTTCACTCAGCCTGAGCGCATAGCCTGCAGGGTTGGGAAGGGTCGGTTACAGGAGAGAGAGAGGAAAGCTCGGTGGGGAAGGGTTGCTCCGCCAAACCCGGGGGGCCGCTCCACATCGCTTTTTTCCCAGGGGGCGTGTCCACTGGGACCTCCGAGATCACTTGGCCCCTCTCTTCCTGCTGGCTGCCACCCAGCAGGGAGCGGTGTGGGTGGGGAGGTCGGTCCGTGGCGGGTCTCCCGTGTTTTTTCCTTCCCGTTGCGGGGGGAGGAGGTTGCTCATCCCGTTAAAAACTGGGGGGTCGCTGTGGAGGTTGATCCTGCCCTAGTTGGCTTGGAGGGCCGGGGAGAAGCCGACACTCTGTGGGTGGTGATGACACTTTCCTGCACTTCTTCTCCATCCTCTTTTCCACTCTGCTCGGGGGCACAGCCAGCAGGGCTGGGAGGAGTCGGGAAGGGGAGAGAGAGAGGAAAGGTCGGTGGAGAAGTGTTGCTCCACCAGGCCCGGGGTGCCGTTCCCTGGCACCCTGTTCCCAGAGGGTTTTCCAACTTGACCTCCGAATGTCTCTTGTTACATTTCTTCCTGCTGGGCACCGCCCAGCGGGGCGCCGGATGAGAGGGGAGTTTGGTTCCTGGCGGGTCTCGCACCCCTTTCCTTCCCATCGCAGTGGCAGGAGGTTGCTTATTCCACTTATGAAGGGGGCTCACCATTTTGATTGATCCTGCCCTCGTTGATTTGGAGGGCTTTGAAGAAACTGGCACCCGGTGGGCGGTGATGACCCTTTCCTGCTCTTCTCCATCCTCTTTTCACTCCACCCAGGGGAACAGCCACCGGGACTGGGAAGAGTCGGGAAGGGGAGAGAGAGAGGAAGGGTCGGTGGGGAAGGACTTTCCGCCAAGCCCGCATGCGCTCAGAACCCCCCAGTTCCCAGGGGGCGTGTCCAATGGGACCTCCTAGCATTGATTTGCTCCTCTCTTCCTGGTGGTGCCGCCTAGCGGGGGGCGGTAGGGGGGTAAGTTCGGTCCCCGGTGGGTCTTCCAGGCCTTCCTTTCGCGGGGACAAGAGGGTGCTGGTTCCTGTTATGAAGCTGGGGGTCGCCATGGTGGTTGATCCTGCCCTCCTCAGTTTGGAGGGGCGGGGAGAAGCCGGCACCCTGTGGTCGGTGACGACCCTTTCCCACAGTTCTTCTCCATCCTGCGTTCCACTCCATCCGTGTGCACAGCCTCCAGGGCTGGGAGGTATCAGGAAGGGGAGAGAGAGAGGAAAGGTCGGTGGGGAAGTGTTGCTCTGCCAAGCACAGGCTGCCGTTCCCTGGAAATCTGTTCCCAGTGAGTGTATCCAATGTGAACTCTGAGAGTCACTTGGCCCCTCTCTTCCTGCTGGCCGCCATCGGCAGGGGGCCGGATGGCTGGGGAGTTTGTTCCCTAGCGGGTCTTGCATGCCTTTCCTTCAAGTTGCGGGTCTAGGAGTGTGCTCGTTCCCGTTAAGAAGGGGCTTCACCTTGGTGATTGATCTTGTACATCCACTTTAACATTCCGCCCAGGTGCACAGCCTTCGGGGCTTTTAAGGGTCGGGAATGGGAGAGAGAGAGGAAAGGTCGGTGGGGAAGGGTTGCTCTGCCAAACCCGGGGGGGCGCTCCACAGCACCTTTTCCCAGGTGGCGTGTCCACCGGGAACTCCCAGCATCGCTTTGCCCCTTTCTTCCTGTTGGCACCGCCAGACAGGGGGCAGTTTGGGGGGGAGATCGGTCCCTGGCGGTGCTCTTGTGCCTTTCCTTCCTGTCGCAGGGGCAGGAGGGTGCTCATTCCCATTACAAAGTGGAGCGTCGCTGTGGTAGTTGATCCTGCCTTCCTTGGATTGGAGGGGCTTGGAGAAGCCATCAGTCGGTGGGTGGTGACGACCTTTTCCCGCACTTCTTCTCCATCTTCTTTAACATTCCGCCCAGGTGCACAGGCTCCGGGGCTGGGACGGGGTCGGGAATGGGAGAGAGAGAAGAAAGATCGGTGGGGAAGGGTTGCTACGTGAAGCCCTGGGGGCCGCTGCACGGCGGCCTGTTTCCAGGGGGAGTGTCCACCAGGTTCTCTGAGCCTCTCTTGGCCCCTCTCTTCATGCCAACCACCGACAGGCAGGGGATGAGGTTGGGTTCGAGGTCAGGCCCTTGCAGATCTCACGGGCCTTTCCTTCACGTTGCGGGGTGAGGAGGGTGCTTATCCTATTAAAAAGTGGGGTGTCGCCCTGGTGGTTTCTCCTGCCCTCTTCGGCTTGGAGGGGTGTGGTGAAGCCAGCACCTTGTGGGCGGTGACGACCCTTTCCAACACTTGTTCTCCATTATCTTTTCCAATCCACCCTGGTGCACAGCCTCTGGGGCTGGGACGGGGTCGGGAAGGGGAGAGAGAGAGGATAGGTTGATGGGGAAGGGTTGCTCCGCCAAGCCGGGGTGCTGCTCCTTGGCTCCTGGTTCCCAGGGGAGGTGTCCATCGGGACCTCTGAGAATCACTTGGCCCCTCTCTTCCTGCTATCCACCGCCCGGCATGGGTCGGAGTGGCGGGGAAGTCGGTCTCTGTCTTGTCTCGCATTCTTTCCTTCCCATCGCGGGGGCAGGAGCTTGCTCATTCCCTTTACGAATGGGGGGTTGCCGTGATGGTTGATCCTGCTCTTGTTGGCTTGGACGCACGGGGAGACGCTGGCACTTGGTGGGGAGTGAAGACACTTTCCTTGCACTTCTACTCCATCCTCTTTTCACTCAGCCCTGGGGCACGGCCTCCGGGGCTGCGACAGGGTCGGGAAGGGGAGAGAAAGAGGAAAGGTCGGTGAGGAAGTGTTGCTCCGCCAATGCCGGGGTGCTGCTCGGTGGCACCCTGTTCCCAGGGGTCGTGTCCACCTGACCCTCTGAGAGTCACTTGGCCCCACTTTTCCTACCGGCAAACCCCCGGCGGGGGCGATGTGGGGCAGAGGTCGGTCCCTGGCAGGTCTCGCGTGACTTTCCCGTCGCAGGAAAGAAAGTGGGGCTTCGCCGTGTTGGTTTATCCTGCCCTCCTAGGCTTGGAGGATCAGGGATAAGGCGGCACCCTGTGGGCGGTGATGACCCTTTCCTGCACTTCTTTTCCATCCTCTTTTCCACTCCCCCTGGGGGCACAGCCTCCAGGGCTGGGAGGAGTCAGGAAGGGGAGAGAGAGAGGAAAGGTTGGTGGGGAAGTGTTGCTCTGCCAAGCACAGGGTGCCATTCCCTGGCACCCTGTTCCCAGTGGGTGTGTCCAACGTGACCTCTGAGAGTCACTTGGCCCCTCTCTTCCTGCTGGGCGCCGCCGGCGGGGGGCCGGATGGCTGGGGAAGTCGGTACCTAGCGGGTCTCGCACGCCTTTCCTTCCCGTCCCGGGTCCAGGAGGGTGCTCGTTCCCGTTAAGAAGGGGCTTCACCTTGGTGATTGATCCTGCCTCCTTGGTTTGGAGGGGTGTGAAGAAGCCGGCACCCGGATGGGGGTGACAACCCTTTCCCGCACTTCTACTCCATCCTCTTTTCACAAAGCCCTGGGGCACAATATCCGGGGATGGGAATGGTCGGGAATGGGAGAGAGAGAGGAAAGGTCGTTGGGGAAGGGTTGCTCTACCAAACCTGGGGGGCCAATCCATAGCGCCTTTTTCCCAGGGTGTGTGTTCACCGGGACCTCTGAGAATCACTTGGCCCCTCTCTTCCTGCTGTTGGCCGCCGGGCTTGGGGCAGGGTAGGGAGGAGGTCGGTCTCTGGCCGGACTTGCACTGCTCTCCTTCCCATCGCGGAGGCAGTTGGGTGCTGATTTCCGTTACGAATGGGGGGTCGCGTGGTGGTTGATCCTGCCCTCGTTGGCTTAGAGGCGCGGGGAGACTCCAGCACCTGTTTGGGAATGACGACACTTTCCCTGCACTTCTACTCCATCCTCTTTTCACTCGGCCCTGGGGCACAGCCTCCAGGGCTGGGATGGGGTCAGGAAGCGGAGAGAAAGAGGAAAGTTTGGTGGGGAAGTGTTGCTCCGCCAAACCCAGGGTGCCACTCCTTGGCGCCCTGTTCCTAGGGGACGTGTCTAACGTGACCTCCGAGAGTCAATTGTCCCCTCTCTTCCTGCTGTCCGCTGCCCGTCCTGGGGCGGGTTGGGCTGGTAGGTCGGTCCCTGGCGAGTCTCCCACGCCTTTACTTTCCATCGCGGTCAGAGGAGGCTGCTCGTGCCTGTTACGAAGTGGGGGGTTGCAGTGGTGGTTGATCCTGCATTCCTCGGCTTGGAGGGGCGGGGAGAAGCCGGCACTCAGTGGGCAGTGATGACCCTTTCCAGCAATTCTTCTCCATCCTCTTTTCCATTTCACCCGGCGTACAGCCTCCAGGGCTGGGACGGGGTCTGGAAGGTGAGAGAGAGAGCAAAGTTCTGTGGGGAAGTGTTGCTCCGCCAAACCCGGGATGCGCACAGAGGTGCCCTGTACCCAGGGTTCGTGTCCAACGTGACCTCTGAGAGTCACTTGGCCCCTCCCTCCTGCTGGTCGCCGCCCAGAAGGGGGACAGCTGGGAGGTGAGGTCAGTCCCTGGCCGGTCTCCCGGGCCTTCCCGTCGCAGGGGCAGAAGGGTGCTGGTTCCTGTTACGAAGCTTGAGGTCGCCATGGTGTTTGAACCTCCCCTCCTTGCCTTTGAGGGGCATGGAGAAGCCGGCAACCTGTTGGCGGTGACGACCCTTTCCCGCACTTCTTCTCCATCCTCTTTAATATTCCGCCCGGGTTCACAGCCTCCAGGGCTGGGACGGGGTCGGTAATGGGAGAGAGGGGAAAGGTCAGAGTCGTAGTGTTGCTCCGACAAAGCTGGGGTGCCGACCCTGGCACCCTGTTCCCAGGGGGCGTGTCCAACTTCACCTCTGAGAGTTACTTGGCCCCACACTTCCTGTTGGGCGATGTCAGCTGGGGGCCTGATGGGGGGAGGTCGGTCCCTAGAGGGTCTAGTATGCCTTTCCTTCCAGTCGCGGTCCAGGAGGGTGCTCGTTCCCGTTATGAAGAGGGTTTACCGTGGTGATTCATCCTGCACTCTTTCGTTTGGAGGGGTGTGAAGAAGCTGGCACCTGGTTGGGGGTGACGGACTTTTCCCGCACTTCTACTCTATCCTCATTTCACTCAGCCCGGGGGCACAGCCTCCAGGGCTGGGAAGGGTAGGGAACAGGAGAGAGAGATGAAAGGTTGGTGGGGAAGGTTTGCTCCAACAAACCTGGGGGGCCACTCCACAGTGCCTTTTTCCCAGGGGCCGTGTCCACCGGGACCTCCGAGATTCACATAGCCCCTATATTCCTGCTGGCCTCCCCCTGGCGGGGGCGGTGTGCAGAGGTTGTTCGGTCTGCGGTGGGTCTCGTGTGCTTTTCTTTCACCTCGTGGGGGGAGGTGGGTGCTCATCCCGTTACAAAGTGGGGTGTCACCGTGGTGGTTGATGCTGCCCTCATTGGCTTGGAGTGGCGGGGAGAAGCCGGCACCCTTTGGGCAGTGACAACCCTTTCCTGCACTTCTTCTCCATCCTCTTTTCCACTGGGCCTTGGGGCACAGCCTCAAGTGCTCCGAGGAGTCGGGAAGGGGAGAGAGGAAAGGTCGGTGGGGAGTTTTCCTCATCCAGCCCGGAGTGCCATTCCCTGGAACCCTCTTCCCAGGGGCCTGTCCAACTTGACCTCGGAGATTCACTTGGCCCCTCTCTTCCTGCTGCGTGACACCTGGCGGGGGGCCGGTTGAGGGGGAAGTTCGGTCCCTGGTGGATCTCGCATGCCTTTCCTTCACATCGCGGTGGCAGGAGCGTGCTCGTTCCAGTTACGAAGGGTGGTCACCATGGTGATTGATTCTGCCCTCGTTGGTTTGGAGGGGTGTGAAGAAACCGGCACCTTGTGGGGGGTGACGACTCTTTCCTGCACTTCTACTCCATCCTCATTTCACTCATCCTGGGGGCACAGCCTCCGGGTCTGGGAAGGGTAGGGAAATACAGAGAGAGAGGAAAGGTAGATGGGGAAGGGTCGCTCCTCCAAGTCCTGGATGCACTCAGAGGCACCCTGTCCATAGGGTGCTTGTCCTCCGGGATCTCCCAGCATCTTTTTGCCCCTCTCTTCCTGTTAGCGCTGCCCGATCGGGGCGGTTTGGGGGGGGAGAATTGATCCTGGCGGATCTCGCGTGCCTTTCTTTCCCGTTGCGGAGGCAGGAGTGTGCCCTTTCCCATTACAAAGTGGGGTGCTGCCGTGGTGGTTTCTCCTGCCCTCTTCCCCTGGAGGGGTGGGTTGAAGCTGGCACCCTGTAGGCGGTGATGACCCTTTCCCGCACTTGTTCTCCATCCTCTTTTCAAATCCACCCTGGGGCACAGCCTCTGGAGCTGGGACAGGGTCGGAAAGGGGAGAGAGAGGGAATAGGTTGGTGGGGAAGGGTTGTTCCGACAAGCTGGGGTGCCGCTCTCCGGTGCCTGGTTCCCAGGGGGGGTGTCCATCGGGACCTCCGAGAATCACTTGGCCCCTCTCTTCCTGCTATCCGCCGCCCGGCATGGATCGGGGTGGGGGGAAGGTTGGTCTCTGTCAGGTCTCTCATTCTTTCCTTCCCATCGTGGGTGCAGGAGAGTGCTCGTTCCCTTTACGTCGCCATGGTGGTTGATCCTGCACTTTTTTGCTTGGACACGCAGGGAGACCCCGGCACCTGGTGGGGGGTGACAACACGTTCTGTGCACTTCTACTCCATCCTCATTTCACTAAGCTCTAGGGCACAGCCTCCGTGGCTGGGACGGGGTCATGAAGGGGAGAGAAAAAGGAAAGTTCTGTGGGGTAGTGTTGCTCCGCCAAGCCCGGGGTGCCATCCCCTGGCACCCTGTTCCCAGGGGGCTTGTACAACTTGACCTCCGAAAGTCACTTGGTCCATCTCTTCCTGCTGGGTGCCACCCAGCGGCGACGAAAGAGTGGGGAGGTTGGTCACTGGCAGGTCTCGCACTTCTTTCCTTCCCGACGCGATGGCAGGAGGGTGCTTGTTCCAGTTATGAAGTGGGCTCACCATGGTGATGGATCCTGCACTCGTTGGTTTGGAGGGCTTTGAAGAACCCGGCACCTGGTGGGCGGTGATGACCCTTTGCCGCTCTTCTACTCCATCCTCTTTTCACTCTGCCCGGAGGCACAGCCACCAGGGCTGGGAAGAGTCGGGAAGGGGAGAGAGAGAGGAAAGGTCGGTGGGGAAGTGTTGCTCCACCAAGCCCTGGATGCGTTCACAGGCGCCCTGTCCCCAGTAGGCGTGTCCACCGGGACATCCCAGCATTGCTTTGCCCCTCTCTTCCTGTTGGCGCCGCCCGACAGGGGGCAGTTTGGGGGGAAGATCTGTCCCTGGCAGGTCTCGCGTGCCTTTCCTTCCTGTCGCACTGGCAGGAGGGTGCTCATTCCCGTTACAAAGTGGAGTGTCGCCATGGTAGTTGATCCTGCCCTCCTTTGATTGGAGGGGCTTGGAGAAGCCGGCAGCCAGTGGGCGGTGACGAACTTTGCCCGCACTTCTTCTCCATTTCTTTAACATTCCGCATGGGTGCACAGCCTCCGGGGCTGGGACGGGGTCGGGAATAGGAGAGAGAGAAGAAAGATCGGTGGGGAAGGGTTGCTACGCGAAGCCCGGGGGGCCGCTGCACGGCGCCCTGTTCCCAGGGGCGTGTCCACCAGGACCTCCAAGCCTCACTTGGCCCCTCTCTTCATGCCCGCTGCCGACATTCAGGGGATGGCGTGGGGTTCGAGGTCAGGCCCTAGCGTGTCTCACGCACCTTTACTTCACATTACGGGGCAGGTGGGTGCTCATTCCTATTACAAAATGGTGTACATCGTGGTGGTTCTTCCTGCCCTCTCCAGCTTGGAGGGGCGCGGTGAAGCCGGCACCCTGTGGCGGTGACAGCCCTTTTCCGCATTTGTTCCCAATCCTCTGTTCCAATCCACCCTGGGGCACAGCCTCCGGGGCTGGGACGGGGTTGGGAAGGGTAGACAGCGGAAAGGTCAGAGGGGAAGTGTTGCTCCGCCAAGGCGGGGGTGCCACTCCCTGGCACACTGTTCCAGGGGGGGTGTCCAACTTGACCTCTGAGGGTTACTTGGCCCCACTCTTCCTGTTGGGCGATGCCGGCTGGGGTCCCGATTGGGGGAGGACTGTCTCTAGCGTGTCTCGCATGCCTTTCCTTCCAGTCGCGGGTCAAGGAGGGTGCTCATTCCCGTTATGAAGGGGGTTCACCGTGGTGATTGATCCTGCCCTCTTTCGTTTGGAGGGGTGTGAAGAAGCCGGTACCCGGTTGGGGGTGACGACCCTTTCCCGCACTTCTACTCCATCCTCTTTTCACTGAGCCCGGGGGCACAACCTCCGGGGCTGGGCAGGGTCGGGACAGGAAGAGAGAAAGGAAAGGTCGGTGGGTAAGAGTTGCTCTGCCAAGCCCGGTGGGCTGCTCCATAGCGCCTTTTACCCAGGGGGCTTGTCCATCAGGACCTCTGAGAGTTACTTTGCCCCTCTCTTACTGCTCTCCGCCGCCAGGCATGGGGCGGGGAAGGGGGAGTTCGGTCTCTGGTCAGTCTCGCACTGCTCTCCTTCCCATCGCGGGGGCACATGGGTGCTCATTTCCGTTATGAATGGGATGTTGCTGTGGTGGTTAATCCTGCCCTCGTTGACTTGGAGGAGCGGGGAGACTCCGGCACCTGGTTGGGGATGACGACACTTTCCCTGTACTTCTACTCCATCCTCTTTTCACTCAGCCCTGGGGCACAGCCTCCGGGGCTGGGACAGGGTCTGGAAGGGGAGAGAAAGAGTAAAGGTCGTTGGGGAAGGGCTTCTCCGACAAGCCCGCATGCGCTCAGAAGTGCCCTGTTCCCAGGGGCCGTGTCCAATGGGACCTCCTAGCATTGTTTTGCTTCTCTCTTCCTGGTGGCGCTGCCCGGCGGTGTGCGATGTGGGGGGTAAGTTCGGTCCCTGTCGGGTCTTCCGGGCCTTCAGGTCGCAGGGGCTGGAGGGTGCTGGTTCCTGTTTCGAAGCTGGGGGTCTCCATGGTGGTTGATCCTGCCCTCCTCGGCTTGGAGAAGCGGGGCGAAGCCAGCACCCTGTGTTCAGTGACGACCCTTTCCACACTTTTCCATCCTGCTTTCCACTCCGTCTGTGGGCACAGCTTCCAGAGCTGGGAGGTATCAGAAAGGGGAGAGAGAGAAGAAAGGTCGGTGGGGAAGTGTTTCTTTGCCAAGCACAGGGTGCTTTTCCCTGGCACCCAATTCCTAGTGGGTGTGTCCAATGTGGCTTCTGAGAGTCACTTGGCCCCTCTTTTCCTGCTGGGTGCCGCCGGTGGGGAGCCGGATGGGGGGGAGGTGGGTCCCTAGCGGGTCTCGCACGCTTTTCCTTCCAGTCGTGGGTCCAGGAGCATGCTCGTTCCCGTTAAGAAGGGGGTTCACCTTGGTGATTGATCCTGCCCTCCTTGGTTTGGTGGGGTGTGAAGAAGGCAGCACCCGGTTCGGGGTGACGACCTTTTCCCGCACTTCTACTCCATCCTCTTTTCACTCAGCACAACCTCCGGGATTGGGTAGCGTCGGGAAGGGGAGAGAGAGAGGAAAGGTCGGTGGGAAGGGTTGCTCCACCAAGCCTGGGGGGCCGCTCCATAGCGCCTTTTACAACGGGGGCGTGTCCACCGGGACCTCTGAGAGTCACTTGGCCCCTCTCTTCCTGCTGTCCGCTGCCCTGCATGGGGCGAGAAACGGGGGAGGTCTGTCTCTGGCTGGACTCACACTGCTGTCCTTCCATCGCGGGGGCAGGTGGGTGCTGGTTTCCGTTACGTATGGGGGGTCGTCGTGGTGGTTGATCCTGCCCTCTTTTGCTTGGAGGGGCGAGAGGAATCCCGCAGCCAGTGGGCGGTGACGACCCTTTCCTGCAATTCTTCTCCATCCGCTTTAACATTCCCCCCGTGTGCACTGCCTCCGGAGCTGGGAGGGAGCCCGGAAAGGGACAGAGAGAGGAAAGGTCAGTGGGGAAGGATTGCTCCAAAAATGCCGGGGTGCCGCTCCCTGGCACCCTGTTCCCAGGGACCGTGTCCACCTTGACCTCTGAGAATTACTTGGCCCCACTCTTCCTGTTGGGCATTGCCGGCTTGGGGCTGGATAGGGGGAGGTCGGTCCCTAGCGGTCTCACACGACTTTCCTTTCCGTTGCAGGTCCAAGAGGTTGCTCGTTCCCGTTATGAAGGGTGTTCACCGTGGTGATTGATCCTGCCCTCTTTCGTTTGGAGGGGTGTGAAGAAGCTGGCACCCGTTTGGGGGTGAGGACTCTTTCCTGCACTTCTACTCCATCCTCATTTTACTCAGCCTGGGGACACAGCCTCCAGGGCTGGGAAGTTTCGGGAACAGGAGAGAGAGAGGAAAGGTCGGTTGGGAAGGGTTGCTCCGCCAAACCCGGGGGCCGCCCCACAGCGCCTTTTTAGAGTCACTTGGCCCCTCTCTTCATGCTGGCCACCACCTGGCGTGAGGCGTTGTGGGTGGGGAGGTCGGTTCGTGGCGGGTCTCGCGTGCTATTCCTTCCCGTCGCGGGGGGAGGAGTGTGCTCATCCCGTTAAAAAGTGGGGGGTCGCCGTGGTGGTTGATTCTGCCCTAGTTGGCTTGGAGAGGCGGGGAGAAGCCGGTACCCTGTGGGCGGTGATGACCCTTTCCTGCACGTCTTCTCCATCCTCTTTTCCACTCCGATCTGGGGCATAGCCGGCAGGGCTAGGAGGAGTCCAGAAGGGGAGAGAGAGAGGAAAGGTCGGTGGAGAAGTGTTGGTCCACCAAGCCCGGGGTTCCTCTCCTAGGAGCCCTTTTCCTAGGGGACGTGTCTAACGTGACCTCCAAGAGTCACTTTGCCCCTCTCTTCCTGCTGTTCGCCGCCCTGCGTGGGGCGGGTTGGTCTGGGAGTTCAGTCCCTGGCAATTCTCCCACGCCTTTCCTTTCCATTGCGGTGAGAGGAGGCTGCTCGTTCTGTTACAAAGTGGGGGGTCGCAGTGGTGGTTGATCCTGCACTCCTCATCTTGGAGAAGCGGGGAGAAGCCGGCAACCTGTGGGCGGTGACAACCCTTTCCCACATTTTTTCTCCATCCTCTTTAACCTTCCTCCCGGGAGCACAGCCTCCGGGGCTTGGACGGGGTCGGGAGTGGGAGAGAGAGAGGAAATGTCGGTGGGGAAGGGTTGCTCCACCAAGCCAGGGATGCACTCAGAGGCACCCTGTTCCCAGGGTTCATGTCCAACATGACCTCTGAGATTCACTTGGCCCCTCTCTTCCTGCTGGGCATCGCTCAGGGTGAGGCTGGCTGGGGGGTGAAGTCAGTCCCTGGCCGGTCTCCTGGCCTTCCCGTCGCGGTGGCAGAAGGGTGCTGGTTCCTGTTACGAAGCTGGGGGTCGCCATGGTGTTGATCCTCCCCTCCTCGGCTTGGTGGGGCATGGAGAAGCTGGCAACCTGTGGGTGGTGACGACCCTTTCCCGCACTTTTCCTCCATCC
>PVKS010002211.1:109581-122529 GCA_004027875.1 Aplodontia rufa
CCCCCCCCCCCCCGGTGCACAGGCTCCGGGACTGGGACGGGGTTGGCAAAGGGAGAGGGAAGAAAGGTCAAAGGGGAAGTGTTGCTCCGCCAAGGCCGGGGTGCCACTCCTTGGCACCCTGTTCCCAGGGGGCATGTACAACTTGACCTCTGAGAGTTATTTGGCCCCACTCTTCCTGTTGGGCGACGCCGGCTGGGGGCTGAATGGGGGAGAGGTCGGTACCTAGTGGGTCTCGCACGACTTTCCTTCCCGTCGTGAGTCCAGGAGGGTGCTCATTCCCGTTATGAAGGGGGTTTAACGTGGTGATTGATTCTGTCCTCTATCGTTTGGAGGGTTGTGAGAAGCCGGCACCCGGTTGGTGGTGATGACCCTTTCCCACACTTATTCTCCATCCTCATTTCACTCAGCCTGGGGACACAGCCTCCAGGGCTGGCCAGGGTCGGGAGGGAGAGAGAGAGAGGAAAGGTCAGAGGGGAACGGTTGCTGCGCCAAGCCCGGGGGGCCGCTCCACAGCGACTTTTTCCCAGGGGGCATGTCCACCGGGAATACCGAGATTCACTTAGCCCCTGTGTTCCTGCTGGCCTCCGCCCGGCAGGGGCGGTGTGCGGGGGTTGGTTGGTCCTTGGCGTGTATCGCGTGCTTTTCCTTCACGTCACAGGGGGAGGAAGGTGCTCATCTCGTTACAAAGTGGGGTGTCACCATGGTGGTTGATCCTGCCCTCGTTGGCTTGGAGGGGCGGGGAGAAGCCGGCACCCTGTGAGCAGTGAGAACACTTTCCTGCACTTCTTCTCCATCCTCTTTAACATTCCACCCGGGTGCACAGTCTCCTGGGCTGGGACTGGGTCGGGAATGGGTGAGAGAGGAAAGGTCGGAGGGGAAGGGTTGCTCCGCCAAGCCTGGGGGGCTGCTCCATAGCTCCTTTTTCCCAGGAGGCATGTCCACCGTGATCTCTGAGACTCACTTGGCCTCTCTCTTCTTGCTGTCCGCCGCTAGGCATGGGGCGGGGTAGGGGGGAGGTCCGTCTCAGGCCAAACTCGCACTGCTCTCCTTCCCATCGCAGGGGCAGGTGGGTGCTCGTTTCCGTTTCGAATGGGGGTTCGCCGTGGTGGTTGATCCTGCCCTCGTTTGCTTGGAGGCGCGGGGAGACTCCGGCACCTGGTTGGGGATTACAACAATGTCCCCACACTTCTACTCCATCCTCTTTTCACTCAGCCCTGGGGCACAGCCTGTAGGGCTGGGACGGGGACGGTAAGGGGAGAAAAAGAGGAAAATTCGGTAGGGAAGTTTTGCTCCGCCAAGCCCGGGGTGCTGCTCCCTGGCACTCTGTTCCCGGAGGGCTTGTCCATCATCATCTCCGAGAGTCACTTGAACCCTCTCTTCCTGTTGGGCACCGCCCGGTTGGTTGCCGTGTTTGGGGGGGGGGTCGGGCCCTGGCGGGTCCTGCACGCCTTTCCTTCCCGTCGCGGTTGCAGAATGTTGCTTGTTCCAGTTATGAAGATGGTGTCACCATGGTGATTGATCCTGCCCTTATTAATTTGGAGGGGTGTGAAGAAACCGGCACCCTGTGGGGGGTGACGACTTATTCCCGCACTTCTACTCCATCCTCTTTTCACTCAGCCCTGAGGCACAGCCTCCTGGGCTGGGAAGGGGAGAGAGAGAGGTAAGGTCGGTGGGGAAGGGTTGCTCCACCAAGCCCTGGATGCGCTCAGCGGTGCCGTGTTCCCAGGGGGCATGTCCACCTGGACCTCCGAGCCTCGCTTTGCCCCTCTCTTCCTGCCTGCCGCCGATCGGCAGGGGCTGGTCACGTTAGACACGACCCCTAGGAACAGGGCGCCATGGAGCGGCACGCCGGGCTTGGCGGAGCAACACTTCCCCACCGAATTTTAATCTTTCTCTCCCCTTCCCGACCCCGTCCCAGACCCGGAGGCTGTGCCCTTAGTGAATTGATAAGGAGGATGGAGAACAAGTGCGTTAAAGAGTCGTCACCGCCTACCGGCTGCCAGATTCTCCTCGCCCCTCCAAGATAAAGAGCGCAGGATCAACCACCACGGCGACACCCCACTTTGTAACAGGAAAGAACACACTCCTGCCTCCGCGAAGGGAAAAAAGGCACAGGAGACCCGCCAGGGACCGATCTCCCCCCCCCCCGCAAATGCACCCTGTCGGGCGGCGCCAAAAGAAAGAGACGGGCAAAGCGATGCTGTGAGTTCCCGGTGGACAAGTCCTCTGGGAACAGGGCCCCTTCAATCGGCACCCCGGGCTTGGTGGAACAACGCTCCCCCACAGACCTTTTCTCTCTCTCTCCCCTTCCCGACCCCATCTCAGCCCTGGAAGCTATGCCCCCGGAATGAGTGAAAAGAGGATGGAGTAGAAGTGCAGAAAAGGGTCGTCACCACCCACCGGCTGCCGGCTTCTACCCACCTCTCCAAGACCAGGAGGGCGGGATCAACAACCATGGTGATCCCCCTCTTCCTAAGTGGAACGAACACCCTCTTGCCCCTGCAAAGGGAAGAAAAGGCGTGAGAGACCCGCTAGGTACCGACCTCCTTCATCAACCCGTCCCCGCCTGGGTGGGGTGTTCAACTGGGTGAGAGGGGTCAAGCGACGTTCGGAGGTCCAGGTGCACAAACCCCCTGGGAACAAGGCGCTACAGAGCGGCCCCCCGAGCTTGGCAAAGCAACCCATCTACAGCGACCTTTACTATCCCTCTCCCATTCCCGACCCCGTCCCAGACTCTGAGACTGTTCCCCCGTGCGGAATGGAAAAGAGGATGGAGAAGATGTGTGAGAAAGGGTCGTCACCACCCACAGGGTGCCGGCTTCCCCCCGCCCCTAGAAGCCGAAGAGGGCAGGAGCAACCAACACCGCGACACCCCACGTTGTAACAGGAATGAGCACCCTCCTCCCCCCACGTTGGGAAGGAAAGTCACGCGAGACCCGCCAGGGCCCGTTTTCCATCCCCACCCAAACCTCTGCCGGTCGGCGGCGAGCAGGAAGAGAGGGGCAAAGCGAGGCTCGGAGGTCCTGGTGGACATGCCCCCTGGGAACAGAGCACCGCTGAGTGCATGCAGGGCTTGTGGACCAACCCTTCCCCACCGACCTTTCCTCTCTCTCTCCCCTTCCCAACTCCGCAGGCTGTGCCCAAAGGCTTAATGAAAAGAGGATGGAGCAGATGTGTGGGAATAAGTCGTCACCCCCCACTGGGTGCCGGTTTCTTCACACCTCTCCAAACCAACGAGGGCAGGATCAATCACCATGGTGACACCCCCTTTATAATGGAATGAGCACCATCCTGCCACCACGAAGGGATAGAAAGGCGTGCAAGACCGCCAGGGACCGACCAACCCCCCAAACCCAGCAACCTGCCGGGCGGCGCCCAGCAGGAAGAGAGGGGCCAAGTTACTCTCAGAGGTGAAGTTGGACAACCCCCTGGGAACAGGGTGCCAGGGAGTGGCAACCCGGGCTTGGTGGAGCAACACTTCCCCACCAAACTTTCCTCTCTCTCTCCCCTTCGGGACACCTCCCAGCCCTGGGGGCTGTGCCCACGGGCAGAGTGGAAAAGAGGATGGAGAAGAAGGGCGGGAATGGGTCATCACCACCCACAGGGTGCCGTCTTATCCATGCCCCTCCAGGCCGAGGAGGGGAGGATCAAACACCATGGCGACCCCCGGCTTCGTAACAGGAACCAGCACCCTTTTGCCCCAGCGATGGGAAGGCCCAAGAGACTGGCCGGGGACTGACCTCACCCCCTAGCCCGCCCCTTGCTGGGCGGTGCCCAGCAGGAAGCGAGGGGCCAAGTGACTCTCAGAGGTCACGTTGGATACGAAACCTGGGAACAGGGCGCCTCTGAGCGCATCCCGGGCTTGGGGGAGCAACATTTAATCCAGGAACCTTTACTCTCTCTCTCACCTTCCCGACCCCGTCCCAGCCCTGGAGGCTGTACCCCGGGTGGAGTGTAAAAGAGGATGGAGAAGAAGTGCGAGAAAGGGTCATCACCGCCAACCGGGTGCTGTCTTCTCCCAGACCCTACAAGCCGAGGAGTGCAGGATCAACCACCACTGCGACCCCCCACGTCGTAACAGGAACGTGCAGCCCCCTCTCACCGCGATTGCAAGGAAAGGCGTGGGAGACTCGCCAGTGACCGATCTCCCTGCCCAAACCGCCACACCACGGGCGGCGGACAGCAGGAAGAGAGGGGCCAAGTGACTCTTGGAGGTCACGTTAGACACGCCCCCTAGGAACAGGGGACCACGGAGCAGCACCCCAGGCTTGGCGGAGCAACACTTCCCCACCAAACTTTCATCTTTCTCTCCCCTTCCTGATCACGTCCCAGCCCCGGAGGCTGTGCCCTTAGTGGATTGGAAAAGAGGATGGAGAATAAGTGCGTTAAAGCATTGTCACCACCCACCGGCTGCCGGATTCTCCTCGCCCCTCCAAGCCAAAGAGGCCAGGATCAACCACCATGGCGACCCCCCACTTTGTAACGGGAAAGAACACACTCCTGCCTCCGCGACGGGAAAAAATGCACACGAGACCCGCCAGGGACCGATCTCCCCCCCCCAAAACGTCGCTGTCTGGCGGCGCCAACAGTAAGAGATGGGTAAAGCGATGCTGGGAGTTCCCGGTGGAAACGTCCCCTGGGAACAGGGTCCCTTCAAGTGGCACCCCGGGCTTGGCGGAGCAACGCTTCCCCACAGACCTTTTCTCTCTCTCTCCCATTCCCGATCCTATCCCAGCCTCTGAGAATGTGCCCCCGGGTGGAGTGGAAAAGAGGATGGAGAAGAAGTGCGGAGGCAGGAGTGTGTCCTTTCCCGTTACAAAATGGGGGATCGCCGTGGTGGTTCATCTTGCCCACTTTGGCTTGGAGGGGCAGGGAGAATCCGGCACCCTGTGGTCGGTGACGAACCTTTCCCACACTTCTTCTCCATCCTGCTTTCCACTCCATCCGTGGGCACAGCCTCCAGGGCTGGGATGTATCAGGAAGGGGAGAGAGAGAGGAAATGTGGGTGGGGAAATGTTGCTCTGCCAAGCACAGGGTGCCATTCCCTGGCACCCTGTTCCTAGTGGGTGTGTCCAATGTGACCTCTGAGAGTCACTTGGCCCCTCTCTTCCTGCTGGGCGCCACCGGGGGAGGCCAGGTGGGGGGAGATCGGTCCCTAGCGGGTCTCACTCGCCTTTCCTTCCAGTCGCGGGTCCAGGAGGGTGCTCATTCCCGTTAAGAAGGGGGTTCACCTTGGTGATTGATCCTGCCCTCCTTGGTTTGGAGGTGTGTGAAGAAGCCGGCACCCGGTTGAGGGTGACGACCCTTTCCTGCACTTCTCCATCCTCTTTTCACTCAGCCCGGGGGCACAACCTCCGGGGCTGGCCAGAATCGGGAAGTGGAGAGAGAGAGGAAAGGTCGGTGGGGAAGTGTTGCTCTGCCAAGCACAGGGTGCCGTTCCCTGGCACCGTGTTCCCAGTGGGTGTGTCCAACGTGACCTCTGAGAGTCATTGGGACCCTCTTTCCTGCTGTCCACCGCCGGGCATGGGGCGGGGTAGGGGAGAGTTCGGTCTCTGGCCGGACTCACACTGCTTTCCTTCCAATCATGGGGGCAGGTGGGTGCTCGTTTCCGTTACGAATGTGGGGTCGCCGTGGTGGTTGTTCCTGCCCTTGTTGGCTTGGAGGGGCTAGGAGAATCCAGCAGCCGGTGGGCGGTGACGAACCTTTAGCGCACTTGTTCTCCATCCTCTTTTCCAATCCACTAATGGCACAGCCTCCGGGACTGGGACAGGGTCCGGAAGGGTAGAGAGAAGATAGGTCAGGGGGAAGTGTTGCCCCGCCAAGGCCAGGGTGCCGCTCCCTGGCACCCTGTTCCCAGGGGGCGTGTCCAACTCGACCTCTGAGATTTACTTGGCCTCACTCTTCCTGTTTCGCGACGCCGGCTGGGGGTCCCGGATGGGGAGACGTCGGTCTCTAGCGTGTCTCAGACGCGTTTCCTTCCAGTCGCAGGTCCCGAAGGGTGCTCATTCCTGTTATGAAGGGGGTTCACCGTGGTGATTGAATATCCCCTTTTTCGTTTGGAGGGGTGTGAAGAAGCCGGCACCCTGTTTGGGGTGATGACCCTTTCCTGCACTTCTACTCCATCCTCTTTTCACTCAGCCCGGGGGCACAACCTCCGGGCAGGCCAGGGTCCGAAAGGGGAGAGAGAGAGGAAAGGTTGGTGGAGTAGTGTTGCTCCACCAAGACCGGGGTGCCGCTCCCTGGCACCTGGTTCTCAGGGGGGGTGTCTATCGGGACCTCCAAGAATCACTTGGCCCCTCTCTTTCTGCTATCCGCCACCCGACAAGGGTTAGGGTTGGGGGAGGTTGGTCTCTGTCCTGTCTCGCATCCTTTCCTTCTCATCGCGGGTGCAGGAAAGTGCTCGTTCCCTTTACGAAGGGAGGGTCGTCGTGGTGGTTGTACCTGCAATTGTTTGCTTGGACACGCGGGGAGACGCTGGCATCTGGTGGGGGTTGACGACACTTTCCGTGCACTTCTGCTTGATCCTCTTTTCACTCAGCCCTGGGGCACAGCCTCCGGGGCTGAGAGGGGGTCGGAAAGGGGAGAGAAAGAGGAAAGTTCGGTGGGGAAGTGTTGCTCCACCAAGCCCGGGGTGAGGCTCCCTGGCACCCTGTTCCCAGAGGGCTTGTCCAACTTGACCTCCGAAGTTACTTGGTCCATCTCTTCCTGCTGGGCACCGCTCAATGGGGGGCCGGCTGAGGGGTGAGGTCATTCCCTGGCCCTTCTCCAGGGCCTTCCCGTCGCGGGTGCAGAAGGGTGCTGGTTCCTGTTACGAAGCGGGGGGTTGCCATGGTGTTTGATCCACCCCTCCTCGGCTTGGAGGGGCATGGAGAAGCCGGCAACCTGTGGGCAGTGATGACCCTTTGCCGCACTTCTTCGCATCCTCTTTAACATTCAGCCCGGGTGCACAGCCTCCGGGGCTGGGACGGGGTTGGAAATGGGAGAGAGAGGAAAGGTCAGATCGGATGTGTTGCTCCACCAAAGCCGGGGTGCCGACCCATGGCACCCTGTTCCCAGGGGGCATGTCCAACTTGACCTCTGAGAGTTACTTGGCCCCACACTTCCTGTTGGGAAACGCAGGCTGTGGGCCTGATTGGGGGGAGGTCGGTCCCTAGAGGGTCTCGCATGCCTTTCTTTCCCGTCCCGGGTCCAGGAGGGTGCTCGTTCCCCTTATAAAGGGGGTTTACTGTGGTGATTCATCCTGCCCTCTTTCGTTTAGAGGGGTGTGAAGAAGCCGGCACCCGGTTGGGGTGACGACCCTTTTCCGCACTTCTACTCCATCCTCATTTAACTCAGCTTGGGGGCACAACCACCAGGGCTGGGAAGGGTCGGGAACAGGAGAGAGAGAGGAAAGGTCCGTGGGGAAGGGTTGCTCCAACAAACCCGGGGGGCCGCTCCACAGCGCCTTTTTCCCAGGGGGCGTGTCCACCGGGACCTCTGAGATTCACTTGGCCCTTCTATTCCTGCTGGCCTCCACCCGGCGGCGGGGGTGGTGTGCGGGGGTTGGTCGGTCCGTGGCGGGTCTCTTGTGCTCTTCCTTCCCATCGCGGGGGAGGATGGTGCTCATCCGGTTACAAAGTGGGATGTCACCGTGTTGGTTGATCCTGCTCTCGTTGGCTTGGAGGGGCGGGGAGAAGCCAGCACCCTGTGGGCAGTTATGACCCTTTCATGCACTTTTTCTCCATCCTCCTTTCCACTCTGCTCGGGGGCACAGCCGGCAGGGCTGGGAGGAGTCGGAAAGGGGAGAGAGAGAGGAAAGATCGGTGGAGAAGTGTTGTTCCACCAACAACGGGGTGCCTTTCCCTGGCACCCTGTTCCCAGGGGGCTTGTCCAACTTGACCTCCGAAAGTCACTTGGTCCATTTCTTCCAGCTGGGGGCCACCTGGCGGATGGACAGATGAGGGGGGAGTTCGGTCCCTGGCGGGTCTCGCACGCCTTTCCTTCCAATCGCGGTGGCAGGAGCGTGCTCGTTCCAGTTATGAAGGGTGTTCACCATGGTGATTGATTCTGCCCTCTTTGGTTTGGAGGGGTGTGAAGAAACAGGCACCCTATGGGGGGTGACAACCCTTTCCCGCACTTCGACTCCATCCTATTTTCACTCACCCGGGGGGCACAGCCTCCAGGGCTGGGAACGGTCCGGAAAGAGAGAGAGAGAGAGGAAAGGTTGGTTGGGAAGGGTCGCTCCACCAAGTCCTGGATGCGCTCAGAGGCACCTGTCCCCAGGGGGCATGTCCACCGGGACCTCCCAGCATCGCTTTGCCCTTCTCTTCCTGTTGGCGCCGCCCGACGGGGGCGGTTTGGGGAGGGAGTATGGTCCCTGGCGGTTCTCGCGTGCCTTTCTTTCCCGTCGCGGAAGCAGGAGTGTGCTCTTTCCCATTACAAAGTGGGGGGTCGATGGGGTGGTTGATCCTGCCCTCTTTGGCTTGGAGGGGCAAGGAGAATCTGGCAGCCGGTGGGTGGTGACGACCCTTTCCCACACTTGTTCTCCATCCTCTTTTCCAATCCACCCTGGGGCACAGCCTCAGGGGCTTGGACAGGGTAGGGAAGGGGAGAGAGGATAGGTTGTTGGGGAAGGGTTGCTCCGACAAGCTGGGGTTCCGCTCTCTGATGCCTTCATCCCAGGGGAGGTGTCCATCGGGACCTCTGAGAATCACTTGGCCCCTCTCTTCCTGCTATCCGCCGCCCGGCATAGGTCGGGGTTGGGGGGAGGTTGGTCTCTGTCAGGTCTCGCATCCTTTCCTTCCCGTCGCGGGGGCAAGAGAGTGCTCGTTCCCTTTAGGAAGGGGGGGTCGCCGTGGTGGTTGATCCTGCCCTTGTTTGCTTGGACACGCAGGGAGATGATGGCACCTGGTGGGGGGTGACGACACTTTCAGTGCACTTCTACTCCATCCTCTTTTCACTCAGCCCTGGGGCACAGCCTTCGGGGCTGGGACAGGGTCGGGAAGGGGAGAGAGAGAGGAAAGGTCGGTGAGGAAGTGTTGCTCCGCCAAGCCCGGGGTGCTTTTCGGTTGCACCCTGTTCCCAGGGGGCGTGTCCACCGGAACCTCTGAGAGTCACTTGGCCCCACTCTTCCTGCTGGCCACCTCCCGTCGGGGGTGATGTGGGGCGGAGGTCGGTCCCTGGTAGGTCTCACGTGACTTTCTTTCCTGTTGCTGGGGGAGGAAGGTGCTTATCCCATTAAAAAGTGGGGGGTCGCCATGGTGGTTGATCCTGCCCTCGTTGGCTTGGAGGGGCGGGGAGAAGCCGGCACCCTGTGGGTGGTGATGACCCTTTCCTGCACTTCTTCTGCATCCTCTTTTCCACTCCCCTCGGGGGCACAGCCAGCAGGGCTCGGAGGATTCGGGAAGGGGAGAGAGAGAGGAAAGGTTGGTGGAGAAGTGTTGCTCCACCAACCCCGTGGTGCCATTCCCTGGCACACTGTTCCCAGGGGGTTTGTCCAACTTGACCTCCGAAAGTCACTTGGTCCATCTCTTCCTGCTGGGTGCCACCCAGTGGGGCACCGATTGAGGGGGGAGTTTGTTCCCTGGTGGGTCTCGCAGGCCTTTCCTTCCCGTAGCGGTGGTAGGAGGGTGCTTGTTCCAATTATGAAGGGGGCTCACCATGGTGATTGATCCTGCCCTCTTTGGTTTGGAGGGCTTTGAAGAACCCGGCACCTGGTGGGCGGTGATGACCCTTTCCTGCTCTTCTACTCCATCCTCTTTTCACTCCACCCGGGGGCACAGCCAATGGGGCTGGGAAGATTTGGGAAGGGGAGAGAGAGAGGAAAGGTCGGTGGGGAAGGGGTGCTCTGCCAAGCCCTGGATGCGCTCACACTCGCCCTGTCCCCAGTGGTCGTGTCCACCGGGACCTCCCAGCATCGCTTTGCCCCTCTCTTCCTGTTGGCACCGCCCGACAGGGGGCGGTTTGTGGGGGAGATCAGTCCCTGGCGGGTATTGCATGCCTTTCCTTCCCTTCGCAGGGACAGGAGGGTTCTCATTCCCGTTACAAAGTGAAGTGTAGCTGTGGTAGTTGATCCTGCCCTCCTTGGATTGGAGGGGCTTGGAGAAGCCGGCAGCCGGTGGGCGGTGATGAAATTTTCCCGCACTTCTTCTCCATCTCTTTAACATTCCGCCCCAGTGCACAGCCTCCGGGGCTGGGTCGGGGTCGGGAATCGGGGAGAGAGAAGAAATATCGATGGGGAAGGGTTGCTATGCGAAACCCGGGGGGCCACTGCAAGGAGCCGTGTTCCCAGGGGGCGTGTCCACCAGGACTTCCGAGCTTCCCTTGGCCCCTCTCTTCATTCCCGCCGCTGACAGGCAGGGGATGGGGTGGGGTTCGAGGTCAGGCCCTGGAGGGTCTCGCGGGCCTTTCCTTCACATCGCGGGGGGAGGATGGTGCTCATTCCTTTTCAAAATTGGGGTGCATCGTGGTGGTTGCTCCTGCCCTCTCCGGCTTGCATGGGCAGGGTGAAGCCCGCACCCTGTGGGCGGTGACAAACCTTTCCCGCACTTCTTCTCCATCCTCTGTTCCAATCCACCCTGGGGCACAGCCTCCAGGGCTGGGACGGGGTTGGGAAGGGTAGAGAGAGAAAAATTCAGAGGGGAAGTGTTGCTCCACCAAGGCCCAGGTGCCGCTCCCTGGCACCCTGTTCTCAGGGGGCGTGTCAAACTTGAACTCTAAGAGTTACTTGGCCCCACTTTTCCTGTTGGGCGACGCCGGCTCGGACCTGGATGGGGTTCAGGTCAGTCCCTAGCGGGTCTCGCACACCTTTCCTTCTATTCGCGAGTCCAGGAGAGTCCTCGTTCCCGTTATGAAGGGGGTTCACCATGGTGATTTATCCTACCCTCTTTCGTTTGGAGGTGTGTGAAGAAGCTGGCACCCAGTTGGGGGTGGCAACCCTTTCTGGCACTTCTACTCCATCCTCATTTCACTCCGCCATCAATTAAAATTGATGACGTGTGGATGATGAGTCTCTAATGATGTATCCTGAAATCTATTACAGATAAGCAAGCACCACAATGACCTTTCCCTAAACCACAAATCTTTGCTTACATAGAAAAGCAATGGTCTGGATTTGTACCCCAGGCACTTCTTTTTTGTCTGATAATTTGAGTGCTCCTAATGCACTTAATGTTCCCTGGCACACTGTTCCCATGTGGAACAGTTTCCCTGAATTTATATCATCCTGTATAAAGAGATTTTAGAATGTACCACAGTGGATTATTCCGTAGTGACTTCTTGTAAAATGCACAGATATTCAGCTTATAAAATGAGGTTAAATTTTCAGTCTCTTGCTATTATTCCTGTTATAAAATTCAAAAGTTTCATACATGTAGAAGTTTGCATATTTGATTAGTATGAAATACCCTGAAGCAGATGAGATTTATCACAGAAAAAATACTGGCCTCAAAATCTTTAGTCCTATAGTGGTCATTATTTAGAAGTGTAGACTAAAGGGTGAAAACACTAAATCATAAATAACTCAGAAGTTTCAAGAGCTCTTTTAGCTTTGTTTATAATTTAATGAATGTATTAATACCTTGGTTGAAAATTTTTTATTGACCCATGAGAGTCACTAACATACCTTACAGTGTATTAAATAGAAAGAATAATTATTATGAAAGAAAAACTGCACATAAAACTAATTAGATCATCTTTAATACTGCCACTTACTTTTGATGCCCTTTAGGGAAAGGTTTCTATTCACAGATTAATTTTTTCCTTTCATTCTTTTACCTCATTGTGCTAGGGGATCATACCCAGGACCTGAACATTCTAGGGCCTCCACCAGTGAAATGCTGCCCCATTTTGCCTTTCATTCTTGAACTCACTTCAGTAATTTTCATTCATCCCTTCCAAAATGGATTTTGTAAGATTCCACAGACTTTAACTTGACTAAATGTTGCTGTAATTTCTTTGACCTCACTTGATTTAACCATTCAGCAACATCTGACCCATTGGAGAACTGCTCAGAAACACTTTGTTGCATTGTTATCTTTCCCGGTTACCTTTTTTTCTCCTGGTTTTCCTATAACTTTCTTTTCCATCCTGCTCTATCTATTTTTCCGTATCTCCTTTGGGTACAAGTGGAGGATCACAGGGCTCAGTCCCTTGTATTTTTTCTCATGACATTTATTTCTATAGTTCTACTAAATATTTCCTAGTTTTTTCTCCAGTCCATATCTCTCTCCAAAACTTGAGACCTATATCTCAAACCACATGCTTGACATTTGTCTTTGGTGTGCCAGGTGTACCCCCTGGCTTCTTATTTTATTATTTGTCTCTTTTATGCCTCATTTCTAATCTGTTAGCATATCTTGTTAGCTCTATCTCCAAAATATCTCTAGAATCTAGTAACAACTACCTTGTTCTGGCTAACTTTTTGTGCTTTCTGGGTTAGTGTCCTAGACTGTTGATTTTTCTTCTGGGCAGTAGCATTTATTCAAATCAGAGGTGGTCTTCTACTGAGGCATATACTCCTTCTTTTCATTTCATTTTGAGGAAGGAGAGTTGCTCAGCATGGCCTGGAACATGAGATCCTCCTGCCTCAGACTGCAAAGGTACTGGCAAAAGGAGGGTTTGGCTCCCATACCTGGCTGAGCTAATTGATGTTCTTTCGTTAAATAATTTACATAAAAATAAAGATACTTTAAAAGTCACATTTTCTCCAGAAATTATTTCCTTGATTCCTTCTGTAATTTAACTCTGCTATATTTACATATAAACAAAGAATTGTCCAAGTCTAACTAATGATCCCATGTAGAAAAATGACTGAGCGTAGTCAAAGAGCTCCAGCTTTCAGTTGTACCATCCAAGTTCAGGGTAGTATTCATTCCTTCTGAATTCATTCCAAGAATAAACTTTGTTCTATAATCCTATTGAAGGAAGATTATTTTCCCCTAGTGAGCCTACTGTGTGATATTTCATTTC